>SMSQ01025470.1:638423-653604 GCA_019453375.1 Ctenoplectra terminalis | reverse complement strand
TTTTTTTTTTTTTTTTTTTTTTTTTTTTCTTTTTCTTTTTTTTGCAGACGATAAAATTTAATTCTCCAACTAACTATACTACACGTGCCAAAAACATGTTCGTCCGAGAAAAAAAATATGCAGGTCTAAGGTATCACATTTTTCTGATCGCCCTCTTCGTCGTCGCTTATGTTGTCCAATGCGTAACAAAGCTGTAAATAAACGTATGATAAAACGTTAACAAAAATAAATGATTAATAAGGTTGATCAAATATTTATGATTAATATACCTCGTCTAAGTCTGGTCTTTTGAGTATTTGCTCGAGTCCCGATAATTTCTCTAAATAATTCGGTACGTTACACGTGTCCAAAACGAAAGATAAGCCTCGATTTTTATATTCCGCGATAACAGGCACGGAACAAGCTGTACAGGACGTAAATCTATGAGTAATCGTCAACTGTGTATCGTAATTCCACAGGGATCCCCGTATCGTGTGTGGTACACATCCTAACAGGCCTACCAATTCCGTATCGCTTGGACTAATATTATCTCTACTGTTACCCACTAACGCCTCTGCCTCGATACTGTTAAATATGAAACAATAGAAAATTGATTATTGATAAATTGAATAAATATATTAATTTATTCGATTATTAGATAATTCATACAAAGATGATTTCTTTTTTTCTCACCCTTGGGGATGCTGCAACAGGGATACCAACAACTCGACTGCCAGTCCAGCAGCGATCTGAGATAATCCTGGTCTGCTGACTGTGCATTGTTGGTCCAGTGTTCTATCGGTCTGTGACTAAAACAAAATAATTGTCATCAAAAAAATTGATAGGGTAACAATTTTTTCGTAAACTTACGTTTCCAGGCTGCGTCACATCGTTGCAAAAATAACAACCAAGATCCATTCCACGTGGATTCCTAGCTTCTAAATCTGGAGAAATCGGGCTAGTAAAATTTCGAGTACCGTGTCTCTGCACTGTATAAGAATCAAATCCCAAGGCTGCATTAATAGCGATCTTATTGTTAGCAGCGCAGAGAACCGTCGGTAGCCACCTAGCCTCTCGAGAATCCAAAAGAAGAAAGACTACATCACTCTTCTCGACAAGTTCCTCTAATTTTTCCAGAGATTGCGTCGTAGATTCCAGCATGCTTTTGCCAACAACGTGCCCAGGCATTGGAACGTGTAAAACTACACCTTCTGTATTCTATGTTATTAGTAAAATTATTATAAAGAAGCTTCGATAAAACTGAAAGCTTTTAAATACTCACTATGCTCGGTCGGATGTTAAGCAGAGCATCCCTGGCTGCGTAAGCTTTGTATTTATGTTTCACAGCATCCTCGTGGCTGTACAAACTTTGCCGCACTGTGTTGCTATGAGATACATTGGAACTATCGACGAAAGTTATGTTATTCACACCCCAGCCTAGGAGAACTCTTGCCACGGAACAACCTAGGGTTCCAGCTCCCAATAAAAGACACCTGAGATTACTGATCTTTTCTAGATCTAGATCTGGGACGAGACGCCATTTCATTAATTTTAAATTCAAATTTATGGCTCTGTCCGACAACCTAGTGGAAGGAAATGCGAATCAAGTATTTGATACATACTTAATTCTTGTGTTTAACTTATTTCTAAGTAATTACTTGGCTGGATCCATGGTATCGGATAGATCCGCTATGGTGGGACCTAGTTTATCATTTGCGTTACTCTCCCAGCCTACCAGCGGACTCCGAAACAGAGCGTTCCTCGCTATTTTATAATTTTCATACTCTTTAGTTTTAAGTTTGAAAACGAGACTTTTCTGTGCCTTATTTCCTCGTATGGATATAAATTTAATGATTTTTGAGAAGCAATGCGTGGGGCAGTACCAACATAAAAGACATATAAGATTTCTTAAAGGCCAACCGGGCTTGAAACTTGTGCAGGGGTCGTAAAATGCGAAGTAAATTTCACTGTGTTCCTAGAAAAGTAAATAAATAAATAAATAAATAAATAAATACATACATATATATATATGAAAAAAAATTACACAATGTTTTTGTTTAAAATTTTTAATACCTGTGATTGATTTTCAGTACTTGTGTCGATTGCTTCTATTCCTGTTGCTAGGTCAGCAATGTTCATTTTACCATCCTTTGATATAAAAACTGTAAAATAATTTTTTGTTTTGCTGTCCAATTGTAAGAAACCATTACACAACTCTTCTACGCAACTGACTGTGAATTCTTCGTTGATTGATTTTGGTGATTCTTGATAATACATTTCAGGCAATTTTAGAGGAGTAGGATGTGCAACCCAGTAGTGAAATCTATACTTTTTTAAGTCCGAATAAGCCAACACTAAAAATAACGACAATTTCCATGGATTTTTTAATATTGATTCATCTTGAATACTGGTTATAATATCCTTTCCCATCGAATCGATAAACTTTTCTGGATTAGTTTGTCGGAATGCTTCAAAAGTATTTGTATTAATCATGTGTCCAAAGCAGACAACCGATGAATTATTACTAACTGTATCCAAGCCTCTAAAAATTACCTATATGGAGTTAATTCTGACAGATACTTATATTAATCAAAGAAACCAATTTGTAAAAACAATCGTTTATATAACGGATATCAACTTACTCGTTGAATGATGCGAAATCTAGTACCAATGGATTTGTATTGTCTTCGTTTAATGACTGAAGATTGTAACTTCCCCATAAATTAATCACTGTCTTTTCGTCTAGTTTGAACTTATCTATTTTTAATTCTGCAAATTTTGCCCAAAAGGTGCAATCTGCGGTGGACCTCAGTTTCGTAAATTTCACGAATTTCGACATTTTCAGGCCTCTGAAAATAATGTAATCATTCGGTAAAAATATGTCACTGAGGTGATAACAATAACAATACTCACAAGTGTATTAGAAATTCCAAAGCACGACCACTGGGTTTGCTTATCTTAGAAACCTATACAGACCACACTGCGATTGTCGATAATAGTTGAACTAGCGATACGGGCCTACAAAATTTATTGGATTGGAAAAAAATAGTTTTATCTTTGCTCCGAATTGCGTATTTGTGAAATTAGTAACACGCATGCGCGTATTTCATGCAAATTAGTGAATTGTACCCCTTTCAAAAATCAACCAGCGAGACATTTGTTTTACCTTTCTCTTCAGATTCCGTCAAACACCTGCACAAAACGATAATTATTTTATAATAATGATTGAGCAATTTGATTGGTAGCTATAATTGCTATATTATATAATATAGTATAATTGCTAACATTCAGCCTACACAAGAAAATAGTATTGAATTAAAAGAAAAAAGAAAAAAGAAAAAAGAAGAAAGAAAAAAGAAAAGAAAAACAATCACAAGTGTTTAAAAATTCTTTATCTATGAGAAACAATTGAGATACCGATTATTTTAGAGGTTTGTATTTTATTTTAGATTAATAAATATAGGTTTAATTCTATTAATTCTAATTTTACAAAATACAGATGTGAATTGTTTTACATCTTTTTTTAAAGTAATCTCATCGTTGAGCTATCGTGTAAATTTCTTAAATAATCGAATAACAATTGAACAATAGGCTATTAACATGGGTGAAAGTAACAATTACTTCTGTTATTTATTAAAATACAAAAGTATTGGTACAGCACTGTCGGTGACGTCACAAAGACAGTATGGCCGGACAGCATCGGCTGTCTGCATTGTAACGGTGGAAAAGATTTTTTGGGGGTTCGACGGGATATTTTAAAGAAAATATGTCGGATTACTTGAGGTCTGCCCTTGGATATTTAAACGGAGCTACGAATACGAATGAATACGTCGGACAAATACTAGAAATTAACAATGTAAAACTACGCGTGACCAGGCTACTTGCTGAGGGTGAGTCTGTCAACTCTCCTACCACCTCGCTGTCAAATTTTATTCCAATTAAGATATTCTTTTGTCGTGACCATTCTTAATTATAAAATAAGAATACTCATTTTGCGATGCAATATCTTTGGATCGTATAAAACTGTGGTTGACACTGTGCCAACACTGCCGACTGTTCTTTTGACATGTGTCAAATTTGTTTTGACATTCAATTCTATGATGCTGTTATACACTGAATTTTGCTATATATCTGGAACAGTGTTAAAGAAAGATAATTAGCGGTACGTATTTAAGTGTCTAGAGACACTATTGATAAGTGGCATTACATAAATGTTTAATAGTATATGATTCGTTGTTTAGATATATTTTTTTTATACATAAAAGGATAAATATGTTAAGATTGACAAGAAGTTGAATAATATTTTTTTTTCACTGAAAGAAAGTAAAAGAATATTATTGTTTCATTCAGAAATATTATTATCTCAGAGATATCGTCACGGTACACGACAAAACTTGTGGTGCAAAAATTTGATCAAACATTTTTATGATATGTAAAACTATATATCTTTTTAACTTATTCATTCTATCGAATATTTAAATAATCGAATCAACAGGTGGTTGGGCTTTGGTATTTGCAGTGGAAGACGTAAACACAGGGAAAGAGTACGCGCTTAAGGTAAACCATCTATCTATTCGCATTACTCGTGATGCTAAAGTACGCTTATACTTATAGAGACTCATAGCAACCGACGAAGATGCCAATAAAAGTATCATACAGGAGATAGAAACTCTGAAAAGACTATCGGGACACCCAAACGTGATCCAGTACCTCTACGCCCAGCGTTTGGAGCGCGAGGGCAGCAAAGGATACGAATATTTGTTAGTAACGGAATTATGTTCCGGAGGAACCGTGGCAGACATACTTAGAAGTCTATCGACGAACGCCCTGACTCTTGCCCAGATCTGTAAGATAGCCTACCAGGCTACAAGGGCTGTGCACCACATGCACAGCCAACAGCCCGAACCATTAGTACACAGAGACATAAAATTAGAAAATTTTTTAATCGGGAACGACGGTCTGATCAAACTCTGCGACTTTGGTAGCGTTTCCAATCAGCAGATCTTACCAAACCCATCCTGGAATGCTCAGAAACGCGCGACCCTGGAGGACCAGATGGCAAAATATACGACTCCCATGTATCGAGCTCCAGAAATGATGGACACGTGGAACAACGAGCCTATTGGCCCACCGGTTGACTGCTGGGCACTTGGCTGTATAATATACTCTCTGATAACCCTCAGGCACCCATTTCCTGAAGGTATGCAGCTCAATTCGTGCCAATCATAAAGCCTGTTCTTACTCAGTTTCATTCCATTCGCAGGCAACAAGCTTGCAATAGTTAATGGCAAGTATCCTCCACTTCCGCCTAACCCTCGTATAGCCTGCCTCCATGATATAGTGAAAGGGTGCTTGGAGGTTTCTCCCGTGCAAAGATTAACCACATCAATGATTTTGGAGCGTCTGGCAGCAATAGCTGAGTCGAACAACTTTGATCTCAGAGAACCTCCGAAAGTGGAAGTCCCAGCGAAGACTCCGCCGCCTCCCAGACCTGCTCCACCATCCAGCACGCCCACTCCGCCACCGAGACCGTCTCCCCCAATGAACGTACCTCCCCCAAGATCTGCACCAGCTCAAACCACAGTTGCTAAGGTGCCGGTAACTCAAACTACAGGCCTATTCAGCTCGTTGAAAGGTGGTACTGGCAGTATCCTAAGGAACATTAAGGATACCTCCAGCAAAATGATGCACTCTATGCAACAGAGCATGGCCAGAACTGAATTAGACGCCAGTTACTTAACGTCGCGTATATTAATCATGCCCTATCCGGTAGATGGGATAGAATCTGCCTATAGGGCTAACCACGTAGAGGACGTGAGGGCATATTTACAGGCTCGACATCCTCCACCGGCTCGCATACAATTATACAATTTATCTCGTGGACGACCGAACGTGTCTAAGCTTCCTGGTAGACATATCGACTGTTCTTTTGCCTATGCTTCGTCCGATTCTAACGCTCCATTATTGTCGGCTCTGTATCAAATATGTCAGGACATTTATCGATACCTGAATGCCGATTTTAATCACGTTGTAGTATTGTATTGCACCGTGAGTATATTTTAAAGTGTTGGAAGTATCTTAAGGTGGAGTAGGCCTCCGTGTAACACGATTGAAAAATATAAAATTATACTTTACGAGCTTTGGAATCTCTACGGTCTATTTCCTGTGCTATAGGATGGCCTACTACACTAAGAATCACGAAAAGAATATTCCTCATAATGCAATTCCGTTTATTCAGGATGGATATAGAGCCAGCGCTACGATTGCGTGCACACTGCTCATCTATGCGAGAGCGTTTACCAGCCCCGAGGAAGCGATATCGATGTTCACAACAAGGCGACAACCGCCTCAGATGCAGCCCTCGGAACTACGCTGTATTAATTATATGAGTTTACTGAGAACCGGTGTACAGCTTCATACGAAGCCCCTAGCCCTTCGTTCCTTAATAATTAAACCTGTTCCACTATTCACTAAGGCGAAAGATGGGTGTCGACCTTACATAGATATTTATAGTAATGGTGCTTTAGTATTTTCTACTAAGCGGCCAGAGTACGAGGATATGAGACTGTTCGGAATGATGAAAGGCAAAGTTTCTTTAGCATTGGGCAATGCCACTGTTAGAGGAGACGTTACTATAGTAATATTCCATGCCAGGCAGCAGCTAGGTCGCGTGATCGGGATCAAGATCGCCTCTGTTCACTTCCATACGGGTTATATATCGTTGACCGAGTCTACCTTAACTTTTAAGAAAAAGGATCTAGACGATGCACCCGAAATTGGTGGAAACTTCAAACTTATTTTAAATATTATGGTGGCTGAGGAGAATTCGAAGATGGCTCGAGTTCCAGCTCCCTGGGAGGCGGAGTTATCCACGAATCTAGAACCGGATCCGTTATTCGGATCTACGTTAGAAATGGAGGAAACTTTGGAGAGCTTCAGAATTGCTAAACCGGAAGAGGTGAGTCGTGATAGACCTAAAAGATAATTGCTACGTTGTTTTAATCAATTTTATAATGTTAAATGGCAGGCTTTGAAAGAAGTGACAGCTCCACCGTCGGTCGAAACACCGAGCAACGTCAACGTGCAACAGGAAGTAGCTCAACAACCAAGGGAGGACGTAGAAGAGGAAGCAAAGGAAGAAAGCAAATTACAAGAAGCAGATTTATTAAATCTGGGAATGCCAGAGTCCAGTACCTTAAATAATACTCCACAGACTGCTACGAACCCGGGATTAGATATTTTTTCTAGCTCTAGTCAAAAGGAAAGCGATCCCTTAGGAGGCGCCGCGTTTTCATTTCGTTTCCTCGGTGATTTCACTCAGCAAGAAACAAAAAATACCCCGACCATCGTTACCGATCCTGTTCAGAACGATTTACTCTTCGGGCACGATCAGCCTACTACTACTATTACTACTACTACTACTACTACTACTACTACTACTACTACTAGAAACGATAATACTAATAATAATTTAAATGGTTTATTCTTTAATCAAAGCCAGCCAACTAATAAGCAAAACCTTGACGATTTATTTGATCCACTCGGTGGAAACACCCCGAACACTGTAAAACCTCCAACAGTCGAGGAGAATTTGCCAAGAAATTCGAGCGTTCCAAACTTCGCAGCACAAAACAAGGATCCCTTCGCGAATCTCGCCAGCTCTCTTGGAGCTGGCCTAACATCCAGTTGGAATAGAACATCGAGTAACTCCAATACTCCACAATCGGCGAGCCCAGCCCCGGCTAGCACGCCGATCCACTCGAGTCCAAATACGCACAGGAATACAACTAACGAGACCAATACCGCGGACAACGGTGGTGCATCAGGCAATAAAGCGAACAAATCGAGTAAAGATGCTTTCGAAGATCTCTTAGGTAGTCAAGGATACAATTTCTTCAGTTCAAGAAAGGCGGAGAAGGATAGTCCGAAGACAATAAATCAAATGAGGAAAGTAGAAGCAGCAAAAACTATGGATCCGGATAGAATGAAGATTGCCGAATGGACGGAGGGGAAGAAGGGTAACCTACGGGCACTTCTTTGCTCTTTACACACGGTGCTGTGGCCAGAAGCTGACAGATGGCAACGATGCGAGATGCATCAGTTGGTCACTGCTGGGGACGTGAAGAAAGCTTATAGAAAAGCTTGTTTAGCTGTACATCCGGATAAGGTATAATACTATTAAAAAGTTAAAACTGACAAGTAGAGGATTAACATCGACCTGAATAATGTCTAATTGTGATTTCTTTGTATTATTTTAATAGCAAGCAGGAACGGCTAACGAGAACATAGCGAAATTGATTTTCATGGAACTGAACAACGCCTGGAGTACGTTCGAGAACGACGCGTCGCAACAAAATTTATTTAGTTAATTATTTCAATATTACCGTTACACACTTGTTATGTCCACGATTCGAGGTAGTTCCTAGCGGAAAGAGACCCGAAAATATGATTAATTAATTAATTGATTAATATTATTAATAACTGTAAGATAACTTTCCGTGTTACATTCCAGCTAACGTTATCTTAGCTGTAGCGAGATATAAAAAAAGAAATAAGTAATGCGATTATAGGAAAGGCGAATTTTCGAAAGCTGCATTTGAATGGCTACCCGTGTACATGCATCTCTTTATCATATAAAGGAAAGCCTTGTAACATCACTTAAAGAAAGAAACTGTATTAAGCGTAACTGCGGCATAACGTATATATGTATATAAGGTAAAATGTAAAAATTAAGGAGGATTCTAAATATATAAAGATATTTTCCGGCCAACTAGTTTCTTTCATACCCTTTCATACCCTTTCACACCCTTTCACACACTTTTTATTCTGACTCTTTATTCTAACGTAAAAAAGAAGAAAAAAAATTATTTATCGAGGAGAAGCCTTCTTCTCTCCTTTATCATATAATAAAGCAAAATAATGTGATCTATCTTTTAGGAGCGCGTTAAAAAATGAAAAGAGGAGGATCCGCTCTTATTGTTCGATGCCTCATGGCTCGCGGAAAGACGCACATGAGAGATATATACGTGCACTGTAACACGAATTTGTGCCGGGGGTAGTATGTGTATCGTAGGGGTGAAACTTAAAGGGAGGGGCTGCTCGAAAATGGCTGTTATGCACGGGGTAGGACGTCTAGAAGAGGGCAAGTAACGGTTCATCCCTGTCTTCCACACTGACCAATTGACATTATTTTACGACAATTGATACGGTTACCTAATCGATAGTTATTATGTGGTGGCTAAGAAGCAATCCTCGTGCTCCTCTTCATCCACCTCCGGACCTGCGACATATGATTCGCTTCGGGAACAGGTAAATTGTCTCCCCTATTTGTTCCTCTTACGCGTTAAAAATTAGAAAATTTTATCATTGAAATCGTTCAACTTTCTACTTTGTTCCATCGCGTGTGAAAATTTCGATTATTTCTTGGATAAAGTGAAACTTAAAAACAGAAAAGCGCCAGTGATCGGAGAACATTTCGAAGACAAAGTACAAGATAAAAAAAATACTTTCCGTGGAAGCACAATTACTTGTTATGTCCTAATGAAATTAATTATGGCACTCTCCATGCAAAAATGTTGGAAACGTGAAATATCCGTGCCTGGAATTGTCAACAATGTGAGGCTAATTTGTAACGTGTCAATCATAAACCATACACGACACATGTAATTGTATCCAAAGAATTTAGTAACAAATAATTTGTCAATTCCGATTTTAATAATTGCAGATTGGTACCTATATCTTACACAGATGATGTGAGTCAGGAGAGCTAAGTAAAGAGCAACCAAGAGAAGAAACACAACAGAAAAGCAAAGATGTTTGGTTTTACTTGGAGAGTTCTGTTCCTCCTTTTGCTGGGAACATTCTCCTGTTTCTGCTCCACAGATTCTACCAGATCTGTAAGAGCTATTAAAGGACGTTTTCGAACATCTTATGCTGCATGGCGTATAGTATTGTGTCTGACACAACCACAGGGTTCGTTAAAAACAGATGTGCAAAAAGCATGGGAGAAAGCAAGGCTGGAGTCGTCTCATGCAGACATGAATGTATCTTTCATAGAGGCACCACCCAAGACAGATTCACTGTCCTATCCTCTCTCGCTCTTAAATAAATTCTGTAATGAAATAAAAGGTGGAAAAACTGTATTGAGCCTCATTATTGGAGGAGGGTCTGCAGCAAAATTTCTGGTAACAGCTACAGCTTCGTTAAATATTCCAACCTTGTGGTTACCATTCACCCATGAAGATTTTCTTCGCCAGGTTTGTTATAATTCTATTATTTTCTATAACAATCTTTACATAATTGATCAAATATTCTGCTTTATAGGAAAATCTTGGCCAATTTGAAAGTCGCATTGGCTCCAGTACAAAAGAAGTGGGTGCAGCTGCTGCAGCCTTGATGCACAGAGCAAACTGGCACGCGTTCACCCTTCTCATAGATACCACCTTGCTTCCAATGACTCATCTTCTCCATGCTAATCAAACAACTCTAACACCCAGAACTATCATACATCTGCCGACGAATGACAAAACCCTGAGAATGAGATTAAGGAGAGTCGCAGAAGAGGGAGGCAGTGGAGGAGTTATAGTGATGGGGTGTGACTTGAACAGTGCACGAAGGATACTAGCTGTGGCTGGCAAGTATGAAATGCTTGCGGGAAGATTTCTATGGCTATGGCTGGACCTAAAGGCAGAATTGAGACCTAACGAACCAAATATAATCAGCTCTCACATTATACACAATTCAAGATCGTCGATAACAACGAACGAAAATCCTTCTCCCATGGAGAGTATTAATCGAAACATGAATCTCGTAGCAGAGAGTCAGTTATCTTTAAATTCTTTGGCCAGTTTAGCCAACGATATACATCGACTACAGGAATACAGGTGGCAGAGTGAAAGGTCTGTGAATAAACAAGAAGATAAGAGTTTTAATTTCGACGACGACGATGAAATTAGAATAATGAACAAAGAATTGAACTCCAAGGATTTTATGCCAATCGGTATGCTAGCGTTGAGACCTTCTGGCTTAAAATTAATGGGCAGTGATACTATATTATCTAGAATGATCAGGGAGACCTCTCAGGCGTTGGATGAAACGTTTTTAGAAGTGAAACCCAAACTGAGTCGTTTAGGAGAGACTCAGATGGAGGAGAACTTTGTACCAGAGTGCTTCCCAAAAAGCAATGCCAAGTTTTTGCAAAACAAAATGAGGCACAATGTTTCAAAGACTCTAACTCAAAAGCTAAGGAACTCGATGAGCCAACTTTCCAAGGACAAGGCCAAGTTTCAGTTGCTGAACTTGCAAGCCATCAGATTCCCAGGAAACAAGACTCAATTGAGGTTCGTTTAAAAAATATTCTATTCTTTGATTAGATATTATTACTCCTATTCGAATCAATACTTCCAATTTTTCTTACCGGACCTTAGATGGACCAAAGTAGGCACTGTCAAAGGTGGGAAAGAAGTTCACCTGGATACGATAATTTGGCCAGGAGGTGGAATCGTGCCAGCCTACCTCGAACAAGGAGGCGAAAAGATTGGTATGCCGATGTATCGCATAGTGACAGCACTGGCACCACCGTTCGCCATGGTAACAAACTTACAAGAGGGTCTTTGCTTGAGAGGATTGTTCTGCCACCAAGAAAACACTCTGATGTGTTGCTACGGTTTAAGTATGGACCTCATGTCCCTGGTGTCTCGTGAACTAGGATTCCGATATGATTTGTATCTAGTGAAAGATGGTCTGTTTGGCAAGAGAAATGGGAGCAGCGGTACGTGGAATGGAATCATGGGAGAACTGGTATCCGGTCGAGCTCAACTGGCATTCGCACCTCTTAGCGTCTCTGCTCACAGAGCAAAAGTGGTCGATTTCACCACACCGTATTTCTTCAGTGGAGTGAGCTTCCTCACTGCTCCAAAGCTCAAGTCAGAGATATCACTATTTGCATTCCTCTTTCCATTTAGCACAGAATTGTGGATCGCTGTTTTTACATCATTGAACTTCACTGCCATAGCAGTGGCCCTATACGAATGGTTTAGCCCATTCGGCCTGAACCCATGGGGTAGACAACGAAGCAAGAACTTCTCGATTGCCTCTGCTTTGTGGGTGATGTGGGGTCTCCTTTGTGGACACTTGGTTGCCTTCAAGGCTCCAAAATCTTGGCCTAACAAGTTTTTGATCAACATTTGGGGAGGTTTCTCTGTTATCTTCGTGGCCTCCTACACAGCCAACATAGCTGCTCTCATTGCAGGTCTTTTTTTCCACCCTGCAGTGAGCAATTATCACGATAAAAGCGTAAGTAGATACTTGGGTCGTCCAATTATGTAAATTATCATTATTCTAACTACACGTTACGTTTATTGCAGTTATTATTGCAAAAAGTTGGTGCACCCAGAGCATCCGCTGCAGAGTACTATGTACAAAAAGCAAATATACAATTGTGGTCTCATATGGCTAGATATTCTCTGTCAAACGTCGCTGAAGGTGTGGAAAGACTAAGAAACGGTAGTTTAGACATACTCATAGCAGACACTCCTATTTTGGATTATTATCGAGCAATAGACGATGGCTGCCGATTGCAAAAGATCGGAGACACGATAAACGAAGATACCTATGCTGTTGCCCTCGCTAAGGGCCACCCTTTGAAAGAAAGTATATCTAAAATTATTGCCAATTACACGAGCACTGGCCTGCTGGATATTTTACAGGAAAAATGGTAAATGGTAAACTATTTTAGATTGTAATAATTATTATAACAAATCAAACTAGATATAACTTTTTAGGTACGGTGGTTTACCTTGCATTCGAGGTAGAGCAGGAATGGATGCCGGTCTTGAACATGAACAAGGAAGACAACCTAGACCTCTGGGTGTAGCCTCTGTAGCTGGTGTATTTTGTCTTCTGGGAATGGGTGTTGTGCTCGGCACAATTATTTTAGCCGGAGAACATTTGTTTTACAAATACACCTTGCCCAGACTTAGACACAGACCGGAGGATTCTATATGGCGCAGCCGTAACGTAATGTTCTTTTCACAGAAACTGTATAGATTCATCAATTGCGTGGAATTGGTATCGCCGCATCACGCTGCCAGGGAATTGGTTCACACCGTACGACAGGGACAGATTGCCTCTCTATTTCAAAAAAGTGTCAAACGAGTAAGTAGCTTTTTCCTTGCATAAGGAAATATAAAAAGTTCTTTATATATCTACAAGGTAGCCATGTTCTAGAAGGAACACGAACAGCGTCGAAGGCGCAAAAGTAAGGCTCAGTTCTTCGAGATGATTCAAGAAATTCGAAGGTATGTTAAGAGATTCAGAAATTTTACGTAAAACTCTGATCAAGAAGCTTAACCTGAACCACTTCTATTTCATAGAGTTCAACAAGAAGAGAAAATAGAAACCGTGGCAGAGGAACAAGAAAAATTATCCACTTTCAAGAAAGAAGAGAAAACAGTGAAGGGAAGAGAACGAAGCAGAAGCAAGAGTCCTCTAATGCCTCGAAGTCCAAAACGATCAGAAAAAAGCCGAAGTTCAACCAATTTATCCAGCTCCAGGCTAGGATTATCTCCCATCAGTCTAGAGGCCCCTATGAAGCCCAGAGAGTTCACCCTGAGTAGCACCAATCTTCGAGCGAGGAGCCCATTGGAGACAGTAGGTCGTCGTCTAAGTCATGGAGACGGTGGATCACCACCTCCACGCTTAGGCTCTCACTTTGGAGGCAGTGCAACGTTACGGCCCTTAGCTCCAACGAAAAGTGACTCCACCGGAAGTGCAACGCCGACAGTCAAGGGTGAATTAACTGGAGGGGGTGCACCTACACCCAGATACGCCAGAAGTCCGGCGAAACGGGGGCAATCGTTTCCAGTGTTCGCTACCCTGAGGCCACCCCACTCTTCCGGTTACCAGATGTCCAAGAGTCCTCTACTGTCTCCAAACAACGAGCTAACTACCGCCATAGGGCGGAAACTGTCTCGCGAATGGGGCTCTGGAACCATAGACCTCACCAGGTCTTCCGAACTGGTTGCTGGAGGATCCACTTACACGCTAAATCAGGAGATGACGCTGTCCCTAGAGCGGCCGTCTCACGAAAAAATCCAAGACGATGCCTTGCCCATTAAGAAGCCCATAAGAAGAGCCCGGAGCCACGAGAACAGAGATACCGGCAAGCTGATGGCCGATCTACCCTCGCCGAGATTAACAGCTCAACCGGTAGTTGGAGGCCGATCGGTAAGCGAAAGAACGAAAAAGCAATTAGAGTCTGAGTTGAAAGCGATTTTAAGTGCCAGAGCCCATCACCGGGATTTGCATCCTCCTTGATAGACGACGAGCGATCTGACTTAACCTCAACAAAGAGAGAAAGAGAGAGAGTTCTTGCAAAAGTGAGCAGTAAAAGCTTCGAGAATCGTTGCCTCTGAGGGGCTTTGATTGATTTAAGCAATATCAGATTTATAGGTCAATTTGTAGACGAAAAACATCCGACAAACTATAAAACAAAAAGATATATACGTATATAGACAGTGTCTCCGGGGGTAATTGAAGTGTAACACAAGGAAGAGATTCTCTCATGAGGAAAAGCAAAGCCTCTTTGTCTGTTCATGTTGTTACGTACATTGATAATATTGATAGAGTATGTTGATTAAAGAAAATGGCAAAAAAGTGCTATAAAACTTTAGTAGAGATTGTCTTAACGAGTAGCGACTTAAACGAGTAAGTAAAATATTTTCTTGTTGGCATTTTAACTCTACAGCGGCCATCGGTCTGGGCGAGTCTCTCTTAAAATTGTAATACGATTATTAGACATCGTACACTGCCGTATTTCTCAACTTCCTTTTAATTATTCGTAAACAATTCATCGACACCTTTTAATTTACTATTTGAAACAAACGAAACGGAGATTCGAATGCCTGCATAGGACACAATTTGTCATACTTAAATGGCGCGTGTTAAACGTTTTGTCGAATTGAGTAAAAGTTGAGAAACACTGGTCTACGGAATTTCGCTGAATCGCATACATACTGCCATATACCTTTTAATAATTCTCTCGTGGAGAGGGAGAGACTCGCTCGAAGGACTCTCGGCGTAGAATGACCACGTACTAAAAATAAAAAAAAATAAAAAATAAAAAAAAGCAAAAAAAAAACAAAAGAATACATAATCTTATAAAAAATTATCTCATTCAAAAAAAAAAAAAAAAAAAAAAAAA
>SMSQ01025470.1:625557-636803 GCA_019453375.1 Ctenoplectra terminalis | reverse complement strand
CTAACGGGGTAGCGACTCTCATGAATATATGTTAGATTCCTAAATTTGAAAATACGTTTCAACCAATTCAGATTACGATTTAGGAGCTCTATGTACCGACATAAATTGTGAGTTGGCTGATTACGTACAACTTTTGATCCTCAATTTTTACGCATGATTGTAAATTACTACTACCGCTAAAAATGTCCTAATTAATTTCAATTGTTTCCCCATTTACATAACTGTCGGCACTTACACCCATCTTTTTTTTTTAGTTGGTAGACTTTCACGAGTATCTTTCATATGGCGATGAAAAAAAGTATTATTGTATTATGAACAACAAAGATAATTTTCATAAGTTTCTCTTAATCGGATTAAATTGGATAAAGAAGAAAAACGACTAGCTTACGTAAGACAACAGGTTCAGGAAATAATCAAAATACAAATATATAGGGGGCCAGTTTAGAGTCACCCGAGCCTAACTAAATCAAAGATAGACTTATTATATTAATAGCTGTACTATTCTTTGATAAGTGGGTTCTGCCAGTAATTTGGTTCAGTAGTGATAATATATATTCTTTTCTTCGATTCATTCCAGTACATATATATAAATAAAAAAAAAAAAAAAAAAAAGAGAAAACGAAAAAGCCTGTCTTCTGAAAGTCCTTGTACATACGTGTCTTTTACTCTAGATACCTGAAGAGGCATTATTGCACTAAATTAAAGGTCGAGCCCCCTACTTCATTGTGCGCCAACAAGAACCTGTACCGTTTGAGCATTGCGTGGAAAGATCAGAGCAAAGTTTGTGTGTAATTCTATCTTCATCGTTCAATTGGAAAGAGAATAATAAATAATTACTTCGTGCAATGATCAGGAAAGCTGAATCGGCCTATTTAATATAAGAAAAAAAAGCTGTATTTTATTTTCTAGTTAAAATATGTGCAAATTTTTTTAATTTTTCACTGCTCTTTTCTTTCCATTCTTAAAATTGACATCCTGAAGTGTTCTCATTCGCCGATAAAGCTCATGAAATAGAAACAAAAAGTTTAAAATTAAAAATTTTAACCAAAAATAAGATCTCAATGAATGCAAGCTCGAAGCTACCCTACTGCTTGGTGATAAAAATAAAATAAATTTTTGTCATTCAGTTGTTAGAGATAACTAGTATTTAAAGTATTATTAGCATCGTATTAACATTAACATGTTAATTCCATGTCTAATGGCAATAAGATTATTCTACACTACAAAACACTGCCATAATTTCAACTATTGTTATATTGTTTTTAAAATCCTGCCAGATAATGTCATATTATTAGACTAAACCTCATAAAATGATGAAATACATTTATCCTCTTAAACGGACTCTTAAAAACGAAAAATTTCTTAACAAAAATTGAATATTGATGTAACACGTATAATGCGAAAAAATTGAGAAGAAAGTGTATTCCTTATTTAGGTTCTTAATAAAATATTTGCATTGGTCGCTCAATTATGAGAACATTTCTAATATAAAATATAAAATATAAAATATAAAATATAAAATATTAACAAATAAGAAATGAAACGCGAAAAATTTGTTCGTCGAATTCTATGCATAACAAAAGGTTTCAATTTACAGAAGAAGGTTCCTACTATCTGTAAAATTTATTTTTTCAATAATCACTGCTAAGGAACTTTGTACAATGTGTAGATCTAACAAATCCATCAATCGCATAGAGTGCAACGCTAAGGAAGCCTTAAGGCTCAAGATATTTAAAGTCGTTCTTAGATTTTGTTAATACGAGTGAGAATCAGCAAGATCTAATTCGTCGGTTCTTCTTACCAAAAACTAAACATTACTCCAAACGATATTTTTCATCGAGTAGGTATTTGAATTTGAAAATTCACTGCTACTTACGTTGCATTGAAATTGCATAAATCATTATCTACGCATAATGCATGCAATTTTAATGAAACCAAATAACTATTGTAAAATAATAAAAATGTAGTCAACTACAGGAAGTAGTTGTAATAAATCAGGAAGAGTTGTATTACCGCGGTGACTTGTTGGCGTACGGTATTAGGTTAGGTTCCTCGTAACCTACCTCGTCTCTCTTGTTACGCCTACTATTATACTGTTATTGTTGAAAACTCCATATTAATAAGAAATAAATATATTGTCTCAAAATGAACACAATTCCTCGCTTCCCTAACCTTAGCGAACTATTAAATTCTAACCTGTAACCTACCCAATGTGCCTTAACTTCTTTAGGATTACCAAATTTTACATGTTCTCTCTAAGAATTTCTGTAATCTATCAGTTTTACGAAACGAAAAGAAACGAAAAGAAACGAAGAAACGAAGAAAATGAAGGTGTATAAGCATAACCGAACAAAATAAAAAAGTAAACAAGTAAAGGGAAGTTAGAAAAATGACCGGACGTATTGGTTCAAAGGTACACGAGCAATTTCAAAGGTAAAAATTGACACGAACATCTACGTGCTTGATTAGCAGAGTAAGCGAAATAAATGCAAGTCATTCGCGTCATCGACGATCACGAGTGCTGTTTCACGGTCGAACTTTCGCTTGTGTTTGTTTCGTACGCGGCCCGTGTGGTAACCATATACTAAGAGACAACTCTCTCATTACCAATCATCTCGGCACGACTAAGCTTCTCGCGATTATAGTGACATGTAAATATAGACGCGTTCGCTGTTAATTGTCGTTCGAACGATCATTGCTACGCGCCGTGGTGCCTTGATTCTTCAACCTTTGCCGCCCCAATTTTCGTTATACACAGCCAAACGTAAAAGATTTGCGTGCGTATTGCGAGCATGGGTGGAATGTACATTTTTCATTCAGAAGCCGATCAGGAGTAGTACGGACCAAATCGTTCATTATCAATCCTTGAGTAACACGTTGGTTCAGATTTTATGTAGAACGTGTTGGGTATAGCCTGTACACACCGAACTGGTATTATCAAATGCTCGTTTTGGAACAAAGACGAAACCGTCAACGCACAGGATCATCTTATGGAAGCACGTGCGTATGGTAATTTCACGTCTGACGTGAGCCAGCATCAACAGTGTGTTTATTGAAACTTATTATTCGTCTAATCCCTGCATCATCGACGATCGTTAATGAATTAATCGACGACTAGCCCTTCGAGTTATGATCGTGCAATCACAACTCTTCTCTCTCTCATAATTTATTCTACGTTGAGGAATTTATCGCGACTACGAATTTTCGACGACTTTTTTCAACATTTCGGTGAGTATATCAATCGCTCTGTTCCTGAAACATGGTTTATGAATAGATTTTAATTCTGTATAATTTATGTATACGCCATTGACTAATCAAAATTTCATTTTTGCAGTTCACTTTAATGGACGAAGAAGATTGTTGCATGAAAAAAGAAGCTCAAAGTAGCTTCCACTCTGAGAACCTTGGGTCTAGTTCTTCTAGCTCTTCATTCATGAATGAGAGCGAAGGCCTGGGGGGCACAGAGAAACATGGAGATCTCGGGGACATGACCTTTTACATGACCAATTACATAAAGGATGCCATGAAAATGTTGTTTATCATGCGCAGCCACCATATGCTTACCGATGTTATATTGGAAGTAGGATCGGAGCTGTTTTATGCGCACAAAGTCATTTTAGCTGCTGCTAGTCCATATTTTAAGGTAATTTGCTTTAAAGGGTATAAAAAATGTTTGTTCGATAAACAGAAAATTGTATCGAATCATTTATAATATTCCAGGCAATGTTTACGGGAGGTTTAAAAGAATCTGAAATGACCAGGGTAAAACTTCAAGGTGTCTGTCCAACAACCATGGCACGCTTAATGTACTTCATGTATACAGGTCAAATAAGAGTTACAGAAATTACAGTGTGTTCACTTTTATCAGCAGCCACCATGTTCCAGGTACGCAAAGATAAGCATTGTCTTAATATTAAAATAAACTATGTTGAAATATTTATTATATTTGCAATCGTTTATGGCACAGGTTAGTAACGTTATAGACGCGTGTTGTGTATTCTTGGAAAGACAATTAGATCCCACAAACGCTATCGGAATCGCGAATTTCGCTGAACAACATGGTTGTCAAAATTTGTATCAAAAAGCGAATCAGTTTATTGTTCAACATTTTAGTCAGATATGTCAGGAAGAAGAATTTCTACAATTATCGGCAATACAATTGATAGCACTGGTGAGAAAGGATGAGCTGAATGTACAGGAAGAGAGGGAAGTGTACAATGCGGTGTTAAAATGGGTCAAGTATAACGAGGAAGCTAGAGGGCCCAAAATGGAGCACATACTTCATGCAGTTAGGTGTCAATATCTTACACCGAACTTCCTTAGAGAACAAATGAAAAACTGTGATGTACTTAAGAAAGTACCAGCATGCAGAGAATACCTTGCACAGATTTTTAAAGATTTAACTCTTCATAAAAAACCAGTGGTGAAAGAAAGAACACCCAACACTCGGAGAGTGATATACATAGCGGGCGGTTTCTTGAAACACTCTTTAGACGTTCTAGAGGGGTACAATGTGGATGAAAAGACTTGGACTCAGCATGCTAAGCTAATTGTTCCGAGGTCGGGTTTAGGCGGAGCATTTCTAAAGGGTATGTTTTATGCTGTTGGTGGAAGGAATAATTCACCGGATAGTAGGTAAGCATCTTGAAAGTGTAGATGACAGACGATTGGACACGAATCTAAAGAATTTCCGTAAATTCGTAGATACGATAGTGATTGGGTTGATAGATATAATCCAGTCACAGATCAATGGAGGGCTTGCAGTCCAATGTCTGTGCCAAGAAATCGTGTAGGGGTGGCTGTGATGGATGGATTGTTGTACGCTGTTGGAGGTAGTGCAGGTGCAGAGTATCACAACAGCGTTGAATGTTACGATCCAGAACACGATACCTGGACGAACGTAAAACCAATGCACATTAAGAGATTGGGAGTTGGAGTAGCTGTAGTTAATAGGTAAAATTCGAATTGTTTAAGAAAATTAATTAATTAAAAATTCTATATTAAACCGTATCCTCTAAATAAATTATAACTATAACAGATTACTTTATGCCATTGGTGGATTCGATGGAACAAACCGACTGAACTCTGTAGAATGTTATCACCCTGAAAATGATGAATGGACAATGGTTTCACCCATGAAATGTAGTCGATCGGGTGCTGGTGTAGCCAATCTAGGACAATATATATACGTCGTGGGAGGATACGATGGAACTAGACAATTGAACTCTGTGGAAAGATATGATACCGAAAGAGACATGTGGGAACACGTCAATAATGTCACTATTGCTCGCAGTGCACTCAGTGTTACAGTGCTGGATGGAAAGTTGTATGCAATGGGTAAGAGTTGAAGAGTCTTGTTACGATTTCAATTTTATTCTTACCGATTAATTTTTTCTTATCCGATATGTTCAGGAGGATACGATGGTGAACACTTTTTAAATATAGTCGAGATTTACGATCCTGCGAAAGATACATGGGAACAGGGAGTACCTATGACTTCCGGAAGATCAGGTCATGCAAGTGCTGTATCCTATCATCAGTGTCCTATCCATTGCGATCATCTGGACCATAATATATCGTTGGAAAAGCCACCATCGTGATACATGTAATTGTCGGGCGTTAATTTAGATATTGGTATATAAGTGAAATTTTTAGCCTGGAAAAAATGAATAAAAGGAGCAAAGCGGAAATAATGGAAACAATTATCAAAATAGTGAACGAGTCATAGACTGATGATTATGTATTTTCGAATTGTGGAATAAGTCCAGTTCCTGAGGTTCAACTTTATTAACATTCTATAATTTTACTCCTTAAAGGACCAGTGATTTTCTTCCATGGAAAATATCACACGTTATGTATGCGTTTTTATAAAATCATAAGGACCTTATTCGTGTAAATATATATATATATATATATACGTTTATATATGTATATATACATGTTACTTTTAAAAGAAAATTTTTATAAAAACTTTCTTATTTGAACCGCTGTACATTTGTAATATATTAATAAGATAATATATCGATATATATCGATACACGTATACATGTTCATGTAAAATATCCACAATTAATTCGTGCATTTTTGTTTTTGTTATCAATTAAATATATATCATTACTAATTACATGTGAAGAATATTTGATTGCGGAATGCAAACTTTTTAAAAGACTTAATTGCTAAAAATGAACAATATATATATAATTAAACGTATTTCTTTTTTTCTTTTTTTTTTTTCCTTATTAACATCTCTTAAAACACTGATACTAATCAATAACTTTTATAGCAACTTTTTATTTAAAAAATGAATATTAACGAACAAACAATTAGAAATTATTTCTGTTCAATGAAGTTTAGAAACATTCCACTTTAATATAGTCAAATCGTCTACAGTAATTGCTTGCTATGTATTTCGACAATATACATGAGAGTCAAAAACTGGTTCTGTTGTCAAGATGGACCATACTAATCGATATTTTCGAAAGCGGAGGAACACGGACGCTCCGATCATTAAAACCTTCTTTTAAACTTTATAAAATTACAACTGCTACATATTAAATATAATTGACAATTTTTTAACAATTACTTACAAATGGTATCATCGTAATGACTTAAAACATAGGTGTCTACCTGTTTACCTATAGTGATTTCCCTATGGTGAGGTTATGAATATAACGATCATCTAAAAAATAATTATCTGAATTATAAACGAGACGAAAAATCATGAACAGAATAAATTCTTTCACGTTATTTCCTACCGATCATGAAATAATGAAAATTCGGTAAACCATGTGAAATTCAAGAAGGAACAACGATGAAATCTGTGTACAAATTATTTTTCTTGTGCCTTATTTTCGTTGCACTGATAATACTGCTAAATTTAACTAATTTCTCCAACAAAATCTACGATGCGCCCACCAAAGAAACCGCCATTCTTTCTGCTACTATGAAAAAAATTCAACCATCCTATGTAATAGGAGAGGTGACAATATGTGTGGTGGTTTGTGGAGATAGAGTAGACGAAGCATTGACCATGCTCAAATCTGCCCTAGTTTTTGCAAACAGATCCCTACAATTTATCATTTTGTCGGAAACCAATTTAATTCCTGCTTTTAATGAGAAACTAGCAGAGTGGAAGCTCTTATCGAATAAAACTTTTGACTTTGTAGTCAAACCTATTACATTTCCTGAAGGCAGTGATGCAGCTATGTGGAAGAAGTTGTTCAAACCCTGTGCAGCACAACGATTATTTCTTCCAGTAAATACTTTTAATTTTAATTAGTACAAAAAACGATTATTTAGTTGATTAATATTTAAATATATTTTTCATGTATTACAGTCGGTATTGAATGATACAGATGCTGTTCTGTACGTAGATACAGACACGCTATTCTTAGCTCCACCAGAAAAAATTTGGGACGAGTTCAAAAAGATGAATTCTAGCCAACTGGCAGCTTTGAGTCCAGAGCATGAAGATCCCAACACAGGATGGTACAACAGATTTGCTAAGCATCCCTATTATGGGAAGCTGGGTGTGAATTCTGGAGTGATGTTAATGAATCTGACAAGGATGAGAGAGTTCAGGTGGATAGAGTATGTGATACCGATCCACAAAGAGTATAAATTAAAGATAACATGGGGAGATCAAGATATAATAAATATTATATTCCATTACCATCCTGAGAAATTGTACATCTACTCCTGCAGATATAATTACAGACCTGATCATTGTATGTACATGCCTGTCTGCACGAAGGCCGAGAAACAAGGTGCTTTGGTCCTACATGGTTCCAGAGGCACTTTTCATTCTCAGAAACAGCCTCCTTTCAAAGCAATTTACAGAGCCATGCAAGAGTATCAGTTGAATACTGATCCCTATGACTATTTATTGGTGCCAATGAGAAACTACTTAGCTCTGGAACATAAGTCAAATTGTGGCAAAGTGTGGAAAGTATTTATTATCCAACCAGAATTACATTTAGGACAGCAATAATATTTAAATGTCTCTTCCAATATAGTACCTTTAATCTTACATTGAAACAAATTTTGAACTTCTATGTAATAATTAATATACAGTATAGTATGAACAATTCTATTCATACACAGACTGATTATGTTCCATAGTGCATTCTCATTTTGTTCGTTAACAAGTGCGCTGTGATTATTACTGTTTAACGTATAAAGAGCGAGCAAAAACAAAGAGAGAGAGAGAGAGAGAGAGAGAGAGAGAGAGCCATGTTATTATATTATTAACTAAGATAATTTCGACAATACTCTTTGAGAATAGGTTTAAGTAAAATTTTTAGAATCTCCTTGTATACTTAAAACTCGATTTAAATTACTTTTATAAGAACGTAGTTATCAAATCGTGAAAGGTACACTCATTCAAAATCTTAAAAAAAAAATTTATACAACTGCACCTTCATCGATACAGAGGCGTTTTATACACACAGGTATAATTATTTTATTATTCCGTAATATACGTTATTTGTGATACTTTTCTTACACGGAATAAAAAGAATTGTTTTAACTTATCACCTGTTGCTATTCTAATACCAAACGCAGCCACGATAACGCGCTATAGTACTTTGACTCCTCCTCTTCGAAGAGAGGGGGGCATTGCATTGAAAGGGTTCTGAATAAGGGAGCTACAGTGCGGAGATACGCTCCTGCGAATCACGATCGCTCGTGTGAAATCGTAGTTACAAATATCCCGTATTGTTTCTCCTAATCTTTCCTACAAAATCTTTGAGCTACCGTCAAATAGTTGTTTAACCTAGTTGAGAGATTCCAAGAAGGACCATTCGTGCACAAGAAATTGTAAAGTGAAAAAGAGCGAAATAGGATCTACGATCCACGATGAAACACAGCAATCGCGTGGCCAGTGAGTTAGCGTCCCGATAACGATCAGTCGTATATTAATATAAGTGATAAGAGCAGATTATCAGTCTGTTCATCAGGAAACGGTACACGTCAGACATGAGGAACTTGTCTCTATCTTTTCCCTAATAATTTCCATTCTGTCCGTACGATAACGTCGTTTTCTACTTCGCACAAAGGAAAGGTAAGAAATCTTGCGGTTGTTTTAAGAAGAATGGTCGTATTTAATCTTTCACGCGTGGACCATGGGAAATAAAATACAGTTGAAGATCCTAATTTTTACACGAACGACTAATCGAGCGAGCAACAGTCGGGTAAAAATTAATAACTGTGAGAACTGTAACGCGAATCAACGATCCATTAAATCAGCACCACCTTACAGTGGTTCTCTTGTCCCATGGATCAAACTTCACCATCGTAGTATTTAGTTTTTATAGTATTTTTTGTTTCCTTATCTTAAAATTGGAATTTAAATCTATTTTTAAGTTGGACATTTAAAAGATTAATGGAATTTTGTTTACATAATCTATATTTTGTTGCAGCCATACGTGAAACGATCACGTCATCGAATTATCAAATTTAAGATCACTTGTTCATTTCTTAAAATATTGTTATCGCTATCATCGATATTAATCACTCATGAGTGTTTTTTCCGAATCGTTACCTTTTAAACTTTTATTGTTTTACCTTGTAAATAATTCTTGTTGTCCTTTAAGTTGCTTATCCACTTCTTTGATTCATCGTTTTACCTTTGTCTCGGTAGTATAATTTGCAGTATGTTCTCCATTAGATGTATGATTTCTGAAAATATGTAAGCAATCGGTAAAAGAGCATTGAAGATGTTACTTAGTAGTATCACGAAGAAAACTGCTACGATTTAAATAATTAAAAATATCATAATAGGAATCGAATAGTATACAAAACACCATTGGATAAAAAATTAATGTTTTATTTAAAAAAATGTGGAATTCTATTTAAATTTCATAAAAAAAAAACTACCCTAGCGGTCTGAACAAAAGAAGAAAATCATATTCCTGTTCCGCAGAGATAAGCATGCCGCTGTTCAAAGCGCGTACCGTCCCCAAATCCCCCACGTTAGAGAGGGAAAAGAGAGTTCTGAACGGTGGAACTTACAACAACCACCATAATCAACAAAGTGGTGACGAAAATGATCAAGAAGGATCTGAAGGAACTCGTAACCAACAACAGAATGATAACCAAGAGCAAAGACGATCTTCCAGAGTCTCTAAGCCGCCTCTGGTATTCCATTGTCAACTAGCTCACGGGAGTCCCACGGGATTAATATCGGGATTTAGTAATGTGCGTGAACTTTATCAAAAAATAGCGGAATGTTATAATCTACCAATGGAAGAGGTAAATTTGCTATCATTTAATGTTCCACACTGATTGTTTGATAGAAATAATTTATCTAGCATCTCCAATATCTTGCCTAGTAGCTAGGACTTATCACAGAAATCTAAATGTTATTGCTTCTGTGCAGATAATTCTTTTTCAAGAGTTTCACCGTAGTTTCTTGCAAGGAGATTATTCGTAAATTATTCCTTGTGTTTTATAACAGTAATTATGACAGATAAATAAAATTCTTTTCTTACTTAATTATGAACTTTGTTTATAAAACATTCGTTATTGTAGTATTATATATAAATGGAATTCTGGAGTATTTAATTATAATTTATTTGCTATTGTATTGGAAAAATACTTTTAAAAATTGGCCTTATGATTTATTCACTATTATGGTATAGAAATAGAACTCCGTTTGCTGCTCTCCACAGGGAGAACATTCCGGATACAGGAAACATCGGTTCCGGGCCGTGGCCTCTCTGGCCGACCTGACGGATACCAGTGCTGCGTGTAGCTTTCCGTGTAATAACAGGTTGTAAAAGGCCACTAGTAGCATTCATTAGCCAAGCTGACCAAGCTGCTTATATAGTGGGTCATTGAAATCGGGGACAGTATCGAGCCGAACCAGCTTCCGTAACACTGTTTAAGAACCGCGGTGAAAGTTAATTCATGGTTAATCGTGTTTGAGACATTCTAGTTTGAAAGATTCTAAAAATGATGCAGAAATGGTAAAAAGAATGAATTTCGAAGATGATATTATAATGGATACTGGATTCCGATCACTTAAAACCACTTTTTTCTTTTAAATAAAATGTTTGAAAATATATAACAATATACATAAATATTAGGAATTCGATTCATTTATAATTGTTTATAATTGTTGAAAGCTGCTCTAGTGGCCTTGAACGTCTAGCATTTTTTAGTCGCTACTATAGTACCCCTCAAAAATACAGATATAATGTATGATGTACAAAAATTAAAAAAAAAAAAAAAAAAAAAAAAAAAAA
>SMSQ01025470.1:573754-625331 GCA_019453375.1 Ctenoplectra terminalis | reverse complement strand
AAAAAAAAAAAAAAAAAGTAAAAAAAAAAAAAAAAAAAAAAAAAAAAAAAAAAAAAAAAAAAAAAAAGAAGAAAATAGTTTTTAATCATTGCAGATACTCTTCTGTACCCTGAATACTCATAAAATTGAAATGACCGAGTTACTGGGTAGTCAGATAGGAGTTGGTGACTTCATATTCGCACACAAAAAAGGTAAATTTAGATTTTTTAAATACTTCTAATTTTATCAATGTTTTAATAATTATTTTGTCTTACTAATAATGAAATTCTATTAGGAAGGCCCAAAGAGATAGAGCTAGTGAAAACGAACGACTCTCTCGGATTAACCATAACCGACAATGGTGCAGGCTACGCCTTTATAAAACGCATTAAAGAAGGGTCGGTGATAGACAGGATAAAGGTGATCGAGGTTGGAGATCACCTTGAAAAAATCGACTCTACCAGCCTAGTCGGTAAACGACACTTTGAAGTAGCAAAAATATTGAAAGAAATTCCCAAAGGTACTACGTTTACAGTAAGACTCGTGGAGCCATTGAAAAATGGTTTTTCTAATATTGGTCCACGAGGAGATATGAAAAAAGGAAAGAAATCCGGTTATGGGACCGGAAAGGAGACGCTCAGGTTCAAAGCTGACGGAAGTGCACAGATCATAGAGAAGGTAATTAAATATCGAGTAAAAAAACAAATTAGTGATAAGTGAAGAACTTAGAAGTAATTAATTTTTTTCTTTGGGTTTTGATTAATAGGTGGATGATGCTGCCACCATAGGTATAGAGAAGATTAACGTGATTCTTGAGAGTTTTATGGGCATCTACGACACTGAATTAGGTATTCAAAATGATTCAACAGTATCCAAAAATTTACAAATGTTTTCAATTAATTTTTTTTTTTTAAATAGCTACACAAATTTGGGAGCTCGCCGAGGACAAATGCAACAGTATCGACTTCGCAGAGGCAATCGATAACTCAGATTTAGAGGCTTTTGGATTCACGGATGACTTCGTTATTGAATTGTGGGGTGCTGTTACGGACGCCAGAGCTGGAAGGCATCGATGATACCAATAATTATACTAATTAATAAAAGTAGACGAAGAAAGAGTCAAAAGAAACCATCTTACGTTACCACGAGCTTAAAATCTGTACTGTAAATTATTTGTAGAAATTAGCTTTTAAAATTTGTACAATTTATACTATAAATTTATACATATTTAAAATTATACGATAAAAAAATGATATTATTCCTTCTATATGTTCCTATTGTCACAAAAATATAAAAAAATTAAGTAATTTGAATAATAAAAATAAATCATCTGATAATCTGTTTAAAACACTTGTGAATCATTACAGTGTATGTATAGTACAGTGATATGATAAAAAAAATAAGCCAAGAAGAGATAAGCAAATTTCGCAATGTTATGTTACGTAATTGTATAATGTAGTTGATCTGAAAACACTTTACTACTTGAAAAACTCTTAGAAATTTGTTTTGAGTGGTCGATAATAATTTTCGAATAGTTAATCGTGGTCAAATGGTACATGTTTTTCTGTCGTGCGTCAATTTCAATTTTGACAAATTTTATCATTCGAACCAATAAGAATCGACCAATCACGATCAGAGAATTCGTTCTTTCAAGATAGTGTTACTATATTGCTGACTAAACATACTGCGATTTAACCTGCACCGCAGTAAAATTTAAGAATCAGTTTTTAATTAAAACATGGTTTTTACTATATCTAGAGCCAGTTGTATACTTCTCCGTGCTAGTACAAGATCTAGCAATAGTTATACAAATTTAAAATTTTCCAGGGTATGTAATATCAATATTAAAAAAAAATACCGAATAACCTGCGTTCCTCTTAGTACATAATTTATCATTTTTTAAAGTAAGATATTAAATTACAATACTGTATTCGTTGTTAAATAAATTTTTCTGCTTGTACATTATAATTATTATTATTATTATTATTAATTTTAATTTAATATAGGAAAATGAGTCATTTGTTTCTAAAAAGTATTTAGATATTTTTTATATTTATTATAGTGATTTTGTGTAAATTAAATAAAAATATAATACAGTTTCTTTTCGTCAGATATGCTCGGTGAATTTTTCTATAAAGACTGATATTCCTGAACCGGAGGAAGAGACTTCAAAGTTAATACCACCGATAGGGGATGGAAAGGTATTCAAAACTGTTGAAGAAGCAATATCAGATATGCCAGATGGTGCTAAACTCCTGGTTGGTGGATTTGGACTTTGTGGAATTCCTGAAAACTTAATTGCAGCTGTGTTGAAACGAGGTTCCAAAGATTTAACTGTTGTTTCGAATAATGCAGGAGTCGAAGACTTTGGATTAGGTATACTTTTAAAGAAACATAGAATTAAGAGAATGATTGCCTCCTATGTTGGTGAGAACCCTGATTTTGAAAAACAGTACTTGGATGGTAAATTAGAAGTGGAATTAACTCCTCAGGTAAATGCTATTAATAAAAGAAAAAAAAACAAAAAAAAATATGTTTAATTGTAAAATATAAAAAAAAAAATATTATTATAATTATATTCCTAATATTTAGGGCACCCTAGCAGAACGTATTCGAGCTGGAGGAGCTGGAATTCCAGCCTTCTACACTCCAACAGCGTATGGTACGATAGTACAAGAGGGTAATGTCATTATAAAATATGATGAGAATGGAAATGCAGAAATATCTGGAGAACCAAAAAACGTGGCACAGTTCAATGGAAGAAACTTTGTCTTAGAAACTGCAATCACAGGAGATTTTGCTCTTGTGAAAGCTTGGAAAGCAGACAAAGCTGGAAATCTAGTATTCAGAAAATCAGCTAGAAATTTTAATCCAGTAATGTGTAAAGCAGCTAAAATAGCTATTGCTGAAGTGGAAGAAATTGTGGAGGTTGGACAACTGGACCCTGATCAGGTTCATTTGCCTGGAATTTTCATAGATAGGATTATCAAGGGTTCTTCATACGAGAAACGAATAGAGGTTCGTACGTTGTTATCAAAATTTGTTACTAAAAAAAAATGAAAAATGTATAAAATCCTTTACTCTGTGTTTAAATTAGAAACGATATACGAAACAAAATATGAAGCCTAAAAAAGTGACACCAGCAAGTAAAGCAAGGGACAGAATCATCAGACGAGCTGCGTTGGAGTTTAAACATGGAATGTATGGTGAGGAATTTAAAGAATCACAAATATTTTCCTTTATTAAAATACCTAGAGTCTAATGAATAAATTTTTTATAGCTAATTTGGGAATTGGTATCCCCATGCTGGCATGTAATTACATTCCCAAGAATGTGAAAGTAACATTGCAATCGGAAAATGGTATTCTCGGTTTGGGCCCCTTCCCAGATGAGTCTGAAATCGATCCAGACTTAATAAATGCAGGAAAGGAAACAGTTACAGTCCTTCCAGGAGCTTCTTTCTTCAGTAGTGACGAAAGCTTCGCCATGATTCGAGGGTACTTATTAAGAAATTAAATATTAAATAGTTTTTTTTAACAGAAAATCCTCAATTTAAAGTTTTTCAGAGGTCATGTTAATTTAACAATGCTTGGAGCCATGCAAGTATCAGAAAACGGAGATCTAGCTAACTGGATGATTCCAGGAACTATGGTAAAAGGAATGGGAGGAGCAATGGACTTAGTTTCTGCTGCGAGCACAAAAGTTGTAATCACTATGGAACATAAAGCTAGAGATGGAAGTCCGAAGATTTTGAAAAACTGCAACTTACCGGTTACGGGTAATAGTAATGTTATATTTTTATTTTACATTAAAATATTTTAGAAAATAAATTATTTATTAATTTTTTGATTTCAGGCCAACAGTGTGTAGACTTAATAATTACTGACATGGCAGTGTTCGAAGTAATCAAGGGAGAAGGATTGAAATTAATCGAAATTGCGCCTAACATTGACATCAGTGACGTTGTCAGTTCTACTGCCTGTGAATTTTCAGTGGCTGATGATCTTAAAGAAATGGGACAAGTGAATTTGGAAGAATGTCAATAGAAAAATGTTCCTGAACTTTTTTTTAAATATCAAAAAATTAATGATTAAATCTCTGCTTCGTTTAAATGTTGAAAATAGAAAAGTAATATTTAAAACCACTACTTCCTAATTGTAAAATTACAAAGTAATACCTTTATCCGTAAGAATTGTAAAGTTTACTTATAAATCTAAGTGCATTGTTTTACATAATACGATAGGTAAGTTTTAACAAAGATAACACAATTTTGTAATATATATTCTAAGATTAAAGAGATAATAAAATTCCAAAACAAATGTTAGTTACATTTCTAAAATTTACAATAAAAAAATTACTCTCTGAATTTGGCTTTTACTTTTGCTGGCAGTGGCAACAAATACAGAACACTATTCAATATACTCAATCCAACTGCAAAGGCTAGTGAAATTAACAAGTTTAAATCAACATTTAATACTTCTGAAATATTTTCACCTTCACGTGTGAAGCGTTCTATTAAATAGGATCTCCCATCTGGATATCTGCATAACTCTAGTATCCCAGGACACGTGAAACTCTCATTATAATGCAAATTCACGAACATAGGAACATCAATGGCTAATTGATTTAGAGCCAACGATGCGTATCTAGCAGGCAATGCAGTAGAGACTGCAGCAAGCCAATAAGGCAGACCTTTTAGACTTCTGATTGCTCCAGATGCAACTACCAGAGATACTAAGGTCATGTACAAGACTGTTATTGCTCCTGTGATTGGTCTGCCAACCACCATGAGCACTGCAACGGTTACTTGTTCTGCTGCCACATAGCTGGCCCAGAGAACACCACAGGCATAAGCCCACGTGGATAAATCGAGCTCCAAAATAGGTGTTAAGATGCCAATAGTGATCATGGTTGACGCAAAACTCAATGGAAAACTTAGTAATGCATATGCAGTCAAAAACATTGCCCCGCCATATAAACCTTCTCTTTTTTCTTGGTAATATCTAGCTCGATATCCTGGAACTTCATGATTAACAAATATTATACAATACTAATATATTTGTTAGGTTGCGTGGAAAGAGACTGATCCGTGTAAACTTACAGAGCAGAGCCGTGGATGCTATTCCAGCAACATAGAACAGAGTCAGTACATTAAAGACTAGTCCACCTGTTTGTAGGAATATTCTGGATTGTACAGGAGTTGAATGTGAATAGAGAATGCTCATTAGGGCTACAGAGAATGGTAGCAATAATAGTCTAGCAGCAAAATGACCTAAACCGGACTTATTAAAAGCAAACGTTGCTGCCATACCTCTCCTAGAAACGTGAATGTTATACTAACATTAATTAGTTCAAAAAATTAGCATACATCCGGAAAAACACGTACAAATAAAGGGCAAGAAGAGTAGAGAAACATCCCGGTTTAATTCCACGTCCTAGACCCTTGTGCATAATTCCTAGGGGTGTATCTTTGAGATTAGGTGGCACTTGGGGCGCCTCCTTCATGTAAATAACACCTTCGGCCTTAAATTTCTCAACCAGAACAGATATCTGCTGGTTGGATTCTAAGAAACGATCTCTGGAGCGACGATCGACAGTCGACAGACACACTGAAGTTATTATTATTAATTGACGAATGAATCAACCAATTATTCCATCCCTTTATACAAATACTTACAATAATACATCAGAGGATTTTCGAGTTCAGGACACGGGAACCCGATATAAGTGAAATAGTCCAACATACTCCTGGTTGGTCCTGAATAGACCACTGCCCCCAAACACAAAAGAGTTACGCGACTCACGAAAGGTAACACGTCGGACCTAGGAGTCTCCATTGTCAGAACAACCATAGATCCTCTTCTGGTTGCATAAGACCAGAGCATAGAAACGATTAAATAGGTGTTTAAGGGATCGGTATCCCACGTAGGCTCATCCAAAAGCAATAATGTCGGATCCTTAGCCAGTTGTACACCCAACATTAATCTCCTGTACTCTGGCTTAGTCAAATCATTCACTGATCTATTTGCAACCTGAGACAATGCCAAATCAGCCAGGGTCTGTCGAACTCTGGCTTCCCTATTGTTCAAATTGGCCAGCCATGTGGCATAAGTCAATGTTTGCCGAACCGTCAGACTGGGTAACAAGTGACACCTGTGGGCAACATATCCGCCATGTCGTCTGAATAACTCTGGAGTTAACATGTTATTGTTAAGGGTGACTCTGCCTCTGATTTCTCCCTCTGCTCTTCCAGCTGAAATACGAGGAACCTTCGAGTGATATCCGATGACCAAGTAATGTCACTTTTATCTTACCGATTACATCGAGTAAAGCCCTCTTTCCAGATCCCTTCGAACCCAAAATCGCTAATACCTCTCCACCATGAACTCGAGCAGACACATCTCTCAATACAGCAGTGGGTTCTGACTTGCTAAGACAACTTCCTTCGATGACAACAGCGGTCGAATGAAATACATTGGAGACGTCGAGAGTACAGTCCGATGGAATCATCATGAATCTTTTTAAATTACCTCATAACGTCCCTTCTGGGTAGAGGAACTTTATTTCTATTCGACCAAGACGAACTATCAACTTCGACAACAATCTGACCTTGTCAGATTGAACAAAGAAACAAAGAACCAAAGAAACAAAGAAACGGCTCTTCCACTGAAATAATATTTGTCCACGGAGACAGTATTCTAAGATGACTAGAATAGAGAAAAAGATGCATAGGCTAGCACTGTGACCACAGAAATGAACATCGCATGTAAAACGTAGCCATCGGTAACGATACCTGACTGGGAGTTGGTTTCACGAGGTGAATGTCTCCTCTGAGAGGAGTCTGGTGGGAGGAAGGTAGCATCAGTGGTAACACAAGGACGTACCCGTTGACTCTAGATCCCTTGGATCTTTCTCAATCTTGTAAATCACACACAAATACAAAACTCTTACAAGATGACTCTATCTTAAACTGCTATCGGTCTAAAAATATTTACATCGCTATGTATAACATTTTTTCTAAGTCCAGAATAATACCTAAACCTTCTTAGTTATATTAAAACGACTCTAAACACTTTCAAAGCACCAATAACAATGCAATAATATTAACTAGTCACAAAAAAATAGAAATAATTACAAATTGAGCTCTTAATTGATATGACTGGGGCTCAAGGCCCAAGTTTTTTATAGGTACAAGACTGCGAACTTGAAAGACCGCCGAAGAAGGAAGGGAACAGAGAGAGAGAGAGAGGGGTTCGCAGGAGGTTCGGAAGGCACGTCTGTCAGAAGGCAGCGTTTAGAAAAGGCTCCTCGGCGTTGGACATACCGATGCCATTGCGGTATCGCGATCGCGGATCGGGTGATGCGTTCGCGGGCCCCGTTGTGAAATTCCTGAGTTGACGAACACAGTGTTTGTCCTTAAAATTCCCATTAAAAGTCGTCAGGAAGAAGAAGAACAACCAGACGAAATGGAAGACTAGGAGGAATCGGAATGGAGGAACAGCATCACCTTGACTCAACCCAGCTCGATTGAAAGCTCATCCTGAATACCGCCGGTGAGTCATTGTCATGAAGATTCTCCGACAATGTATCAAGTTTCGTGACACGCGCGATTCTTGACGTTCACGTGCCTCTTTCTCGCACGTGAGGTCCATTTTTGCTGAAAAATCATCAGACGAGCATGATTTTTCTCGTCTCCTTCTTTGTGAGAGTAGTAGAGGATCATGATTCATGGATGGTTGCAACATTGCTTGCCCGAGCTCTCCAAAGGTGCCATTATGGCAGTGGAAAAACCTTACGTGATCAAATTTTTGTGAGAAAGGAGTAAAGGGGAAAACTATGAGGAAACGGCTAGTATACACACTTTTAATTCCGCGGTCAGTCATGGTTCAACGACTGGGAACCTGATTTTGCATAATGAGAAAGGTTTTCTTGCTACCGGTGAAAGCAACAGGTGATTAGGAACTGTTTTCCTTCAAAAAATCTTATTTATCCGTGAATTTTTCAATAAATTATTCGCTTATGAAACGCTGAGATGTTCTCCTTGGGGAAGAAGAGGAACGAGACGAGCGTGGTTAATATTCTGTGGCGGTACTTTTCTCCCGATGCTTTTCGTTTCACTATTAATGCTTTCATTGGTTTAATAATGCTACCATAATCATTTGAACAACATCGTACTCGAAAAAAGCTTAAAAATTGACTGTTATTTATTATGTTTCTCTTTTTCTGATAATCTCTTTTAACTTTTATGATTTTTAATCGTTAAAGAAATAGTTGGGTGTATGAATAAGTTAGATTTTAGGATGAATGGAGTTTCTTGAGAGTTTTAAAGGTTTTATAGAGCGAGGGATGTCTGAATTGCTTGTGGACGCCGCTACGTCCGGAGATTTCAATGAACGCATAAGGCATGTATATACTTCTTCACCTTTTCACGTGCCACGGACGGCATGATTTGCAATATTAATTAACTCTTTCTCGCGACAGACAACAGTACCTCCTTGGAATAATGAAAAAAAAAAAACCGGCAGCACTGACCTCGGTGCACGCCTCCATAAAGCAATTCCTTACTCCATCGCGTGGCTCATTGGCGAAACGAATACAGATAATCGAGTTATTCAGAAGTAAACATGGAATACTAAAGAAGACTGGTCTAGAAATTCAATTAGTCTTTTGTTCGTAAAAATATAAAAATATAAAAAAAAAAGAGAGATAAAAATGACAGAAAAATTTCTCGACAACCTGGCCTTTAACACCTTTTTAAGTATATTTAGTCAGCAGAAACTAATTTCAGTAAAAAAACATGCTGGTTCTGCTATCGATTCTGGTGACATTAGTGTCAAGGTTCGTTCCCCAAACGATGCACCCATTTGCCCGACAATTCGGTGACTTTCCACGGTTTTCTACATCTGGTATCCAGGCCATGCTTTATTAAGACACGTTCTCTGTCACGTGTACTTGTAGATATGAGATCGAGAAGCATGTTCGTAGAAATCGGTGCGTGGGACAGTCTCACAGCCGGCGGAAGAGATTTCGAAACCGGAGTATGTATCGTTTCCCTAAACTATCCGAGTCAGCCGGACGCTCGGAAATACTCTGATGTCGAACAAAGAAAGTACATGACAGTTCTATGTGCAATTAGATATATAACATTACAATATAACATTTTGACAACGAATTTTTTTAGTCATTTCAAATTTCTAACGATGAGTGGNTGTCAAGGTTCGTTCCCCAAACGATGCACCCATTTGCCCGACAATTCGGTGACTTTCCACGGTTTTCTACATCTGGTATCCAGGCCATGCTTTATTAAGACACGTTCTCTGTCACGTGTACTTGTAGATATGAGATCGAGAAGCATGTTCGTAGAAATCGGTGCGTGGGACAGTCTCACAGCCGGCGGAAGAGATTTCGAAACCGGAGTATGTATCGTTTCCCTAAACTATCCGAGTCAGCCGGACGCTCGGAAATACTCTGATGTCGAACAAAGAAAGTACATGACAGTTCTATGTGCAATTAGATATATAACATTACAATATATAACATTTTGACAACGAATTGTTTTAGTCATTTCAAATTTCTAACGATGAGTGATTAATTCCATAAAATAAAAAAATAAAAAATTATTGTTGTCAGAAATTGAATATTTATCAATTTAACTATAATAAATGCTGAGCCACTCTCTCATAAAACTATAAATCTATGAATTTATGAAAGTTGAGATAATAACAAGCACTGAAACCGGCAAGTGCACTCTCCTGGAAACAAAAAAAAAAAAAAGAAAAAAAAAAACTAAAACTAAGAAAAAGCAAAGAAGAATGTTATCGGTACATCAAATTACATTCACGTTGATGGTAGTTAATTCATTTAACGTAGCTGCTCTACTGGTACACAACTATCGCTTTTCATCGCGTAAGCTTGGTACCAGTGAATTGAAAAGTGAATTTGCATGTTGTCTAGCAGTTGACGAGGAAAATCACCGAACCGTCCAACACGTATTAATGGAATATCGCCTTCCTTGGGGCTGGATCATGCTCCAATGAACTCAAAATATGTCGAAGTTTTTCATACAGTGGAACCAGAAACTTTTACATATCGAAGAAACGAGAGAAGGTAAAAGAAAAATATGGCGGCCAGATTGATACAACTGTTGCAGAAACGGGATATGCAAATGAACAGTTAACTCGAATCCGAGATAGTTATCTGTCTCTAAAAAAAATCCTGTACGTGGCGTTACGTAAATCAAGGGAAAACATTACGGTCGATGATCACAACTTATTAGATCATTATGTTAAGTAAAGAGAAATCTATATAGACATGGAATCGGGGAGAGTTTCTAGTTGCGTTCTAGAGGCGATAATAGTAGCGAGAGATAGCAAATGACTGTTCCATACGGGTCTAGGCGTGTTTTTTTTCCAAAAGAATATGGAATTAAATATTTTCAATCGTGAAGAATCACTCGAACTTTGCAATTTCTTAATAATACTTAAAAAAAATTATTCAATAGTACATTACTACTGAATGTAAATTGAGGAATTAAAATATTCTGAAAACCAATTTGATTGATGGAAGCTTAACCGTTTCGGAGTACTCTGCAGCTGGATGGCGAAACAAAATAGTTTGGCCGACTATGGAGGACGACGATTAGTGGTACAAATAACGCAGAATCCTGGCTAGCTTCGCCAATACCGTTGCTCGATGACGAGTAAAAATCTCATCCGATGCTAAAGTCGCGTGGAGAACGGTTTCAGAGGTAAAGAAGACCCATTACTGAATAATAATCGTACGGCTAACCTTTCATTAAACGACCGCCAACACAATTTTCGTGTAAGTTAAAAAATTACCAAAGAAGTCATTCAAGGATTAATATTTCCAAGAGAAGAAACAGAACAAACTGATCAAAACGAGCTGGTTTACGGTAAAAGACCAAAGAAACCTCTTTTGTCTGAGGAAACTGCTGAAAAGAGGCTCGGTTTCGCGCAAACACATGGTCAGTGAGTCAACGTCTAACGGTAAACTACTTGGCAGCTGAGAAAAAATGTGCTTATGATGGCATTTGACGTCAACAGGTGTCATTTGCATGGACCACTTGATATAAAATGAGCATTACTTTAGTACACTATTCTATTGCGCTTAATGATCATCCTTAATTAATCCTTCATGATTGGTTGATAGGTTGTATTGATTCGTTAACGTATTTAAAATAAGGTATCGCTTTCTCAGTTTTAGAGTGTACAGTAAAATAGTAATTAAAAAAATGTCATAAAATTAATTAACTAATTCTTAGGATATAAAAATGACATAATAACCATAACTGTTTAAGTTCGAGAATCCTGGATAGGTATTCAAGTTCATCACAAGTTACACCGTTAAGAAAAAAGTCCCGGAGGTTCTCTCAGCCACGTGTGTCGCGTAATGAGCACAATTACTCGAATGTACAGGAGTAAATGGTATTCTATGTATACTCACCGAAACATGAATCAACATATCCTTGTAAAATTGGCGCTAATCGTCGTAAATACTCATCGAGCTCATTCTGTAATATTCAGCGACGTTGTTAACTCAAAACGGCATATGTATCGTCGTGACTGAAAAAAAGTTTGGAATTAGTAAGAGAATTAAACTTTGAATTGTTTAACGCTATATTTTGAACAGTTTAAACAGTTTTTAGTAATTAGATATTTTTAAACCAATAAATTAAATGATTTGAAATCAATATTGAGGATTCTTGAATATACAAAAGGAAAGTTTTTAATTTTAATGATTATCTGGAGATTATTAGACGGATTAAAAATATTATTCTGTTAATTTAGTAACGGTTAGACGGTAAGAGCGTGCATCAATGTCTAAAATGGCAAAAAAGTAAGGCGATTAACGGTCAGATGTACGCAACTACAACGAGAACTCGTTCCAGGATGTAATAATTTAGTGTGATCCGACATCCAACTGAGAACCAATAAATATTAATATTTGGATAACACGATTGAGCAACATCCCTACGTATTATCACTAGTTATGGAAAATTCGAGATATGAAAATTTTGGCTTTGCTACTATAAAGTCAAATAAAGTAAAAATAAGTTTGAAATTATCAAACATAATAAATGTAAATCAGTTGAAACATATCATAAGAATTAAATATGATTATTGCAAATAAAATTTAGAAATAAAATAAAAAATTACACAAAAAAAGTATCTAATAATAAGAATACAATAAGTATACGAAATACAAAATTTACCTTAAACATAAAAGAGCATTTAAAAAGTATTATAAAAACTCCATCGATGTGAGATCGATGGAATTCCTTTTGTCCGTCTTAGAACGGTATTCCAGTTCCTTTCCTTTCGCAGTACATCACCATGGGCCGAGAGGTGAACAATTTCGAGCCTCCAGTGGCGAGTAATTTCAAAGGCGCGCAAATTATTCACACGGTGTGCACGCATGCTCCTGGAATGTGATAGTGCTTTTGACTCTGTACAGATGCGTTTATCACTGTCCATGTGGAACAATTCACATGTTATGTTTTCTCTAATTAAATATATTGCTGTTCGCTAAAAAAAACTCCAATCCGTGTTATAATATAATTAAAATATTTTCTTAATTGCTTACACTTTCAATTTTCTATCTCCCGGATATAAATATATAAATGTAAAACTCTTACTTATAATATTTTACATAATTATAATTACAAGATTTTCTTCACTTTCCAAACAACAAAATAAATTAACTTCGAAGCCTTATATTTTTCTATCTATCTATCTATCTATCTATCTATCTGTCCTACAAGTATGTTAAACAACAGTAAAATAATATTAAAAAAAATAGAATCAAATAGATTATTATTTTCCAAAGATTGTTTTACTCGGTAATATATGTAGTCTGCAAAAAGTTAAAAGTTATCCTAGCTGGTTTATAGAATAATTTTGTTTTACCGGGTTAAACATAAATTAAGAAAAATCGTTCACATATTTCACAGCAGCAATCCGATGGAGCTGCAATCGTGGCGCAATCCACGAAACGTTTCATCCAGTTTCGCTTGAATTGTTCAGACACCGCAAAGCATGGGCTCGGAAGCGTGGGAGCTGGAACGGAGGTATTCTGTGCCTGGAGCGTTGGACACCAGGGGCCTAGAGCCTCCAGCCAGCGAGGATTTGCACGCCTGGTCCATCTACAGGTGTCCTTCTATTCCAATTTCAATCCTGCCATTGAAAAATAAAAAAAATATCATAGTCGATCTATCGTTCTTTCAGGCAAAACTTGAACTCCGACTTCACCGATTCGGCACTTGGATCAGCTGAGAAATCTCCTCTTCCCTATGGAAACTTTCAATTGAGGGATTCCACAGTACAGAGCATCCTTAGACACCCCAGATACGGCCCTAAAAGTCCTCTGGCTAGCAATTCTTATACTTATCTCAAATTTGGTCTCCCGAGAGTTCTTCCTCCTAGCTCCAGAAACAGAGATGGATCCAGTGGTTACGATTCCAGTGAAGAGGGTCGTAGGATATCCCACGCTGGGACTTCAGCTCATGGGACCTCCGCCATGAGATCTGCCAGGAGTGATCCTGATTTCAGACACGTACACGCTGTTCCTAGAGAACATACACACTCTCAGTTGACGGTTTCGAGGGAGAATCCTAGGTTGCGGAGCGCCAGTGAGGCAAATCTCCTTCAGGGAGGAGTCAGGGGGAATAGGAGACACAGTATCGCGCCTATAGATCCTGGATATGGGGTCCATGAGTCGAGTAGGTATTTTTGTACCGTATATTCAGGTGCTGGTTCGACTACAGTTTTAATTAAGAGAGAGAATCGATTTTCAGGACATGGGATCCTGGGTCCGGAAAGTTATACAGTGCCCCTAAGACCTGTACCCTGTCTTCAACATCCTCATCTTCAATTGCGAGGAGTGGAAGCTTCTGGATCCGATGGATTGCCTCTTTTACGAGGAATCACTTTAGAGGCTGGAGCGACTGAAGTATTGGCCATTATGGCTACCACAGAGAAAGAGGGGAAACAGATTGTAGAAACTATCGCTGGAAGGAAAAGAATTAAGAGAGGGGATATTTTGCTCAACGGGAGATCCGTATCCTCTAGATCTTTAAGGTGTAGTAGTCTTCACAATATGGAGAACTCGTAAAATTAATGAAGCCTTGACAAAACCAGGAAAACCATGCTTTTAATTCAATTATTCTTCCAGGTCTCGCGTTGCTTATTTATCTACGGAAAGCAGTCTAAGTCCAGGTTTAACTGCCCAACAAACTTTAAGCTTCTACATGCTTCTCCGAGGAGGTCCAAATACTTCCAAATTAGAAGCTGAAGCAATTCTCCAAGAACTTGGTTTGGAAGCAACCAAGCATTGTCTGGTGAATTCGTTGACCACCTCCGAAGCAAGAAGACTTGCCTTGGCGTGTCGTTTGTTACAAGACTCGCATATTCTCGCACTGGACAGGCCGACTCATGGCTTGGATATCTTCGATGCTTTCTTCCTGGTAGAATATTTGAGACAGTGGGCAAGCAGAGGTCAAAGATTGGTAGTATTGACTCTGCATCCGCCTACTTACGAAATTTTGACGATGGTTTCGAGGGTCGCGCTCACTTCCGGCGGAAGGATCATGTACTCTGGTCCCAGGAGGGATATGTTGCCATATTTCGCCCTTGCAGAGTTCCCCTGTCCTCCGTTTAAAAATCCATCTGACTACTATCGTACGTGATCTTGATACTATACTTCTTTGTTCTGTTTAATTGTTTAATAAACAAATAACTTTTCAAAACTTATGCCAGTTCTCCTTTCCAGTTGATTTGGTTACTCTAGATGATCTGTCCGCGGAAGCCATGCTTGAGTCTTCCCAAAGGATAGATCACCTGGCTGAGCTGGCAAGGTCGAGGTTACCAGCTCTTAGCGATCCTGGACCACCCGGAACACTTTCTCCCTCAATTTCTACTCCCAATGTATTCACGCAAATCTATGCATTACTTCTGAGAACTTTAATCTACAGTCAGCCATGGACATTGACTAGATTACTCAGAAAAATCGTGATCTCTGCTTCTTTGAGTGTTTTACTTGGTGCAATATTCTGGGACGTTGCTGGGGACTCGAATCTACATCTCAGAGACAGGGTGGGTTTCCATTATGCCAGCTTAGGAATCTTCTTTTGGCCCCTGACCTTAATAGCCATCTGCGAAGTAGCTGACTGTAGACCAAACGTGGAAAGAGATATGAAAGATGGATTGTATGGGAGATTCGTGTACATTTTAACAGAGGTAAATCTTCTTTGAAGATTTAGCACCATTTAGAAGCATATAATCTTTCAATTTATTAATCAGAGCTTTTTCTTCAGCTCATCTGTGGAGTAATATCTTGGTGCACAGTCTACTTAATTTATTTGGCACCAGGCTACGCCATGTCAGGACTCCACCTGGTACCGGACGAAAATCTAACTTCTTTGTGGAATTACCTTGGAATCGGTGTATTATATTTAATACTACAGCATTTAATCTGTATATTATTTGCTCATACTTGCAAGTGGACCTATTTAGCCTCTCTGTTCGCTGGGATTGTGATTGGAGAGATGACATTGGCCGGAGGAGTGTCTTTGCACCTGGAAAACTTGCCAGGCTGGTACCAGAAAATCAGCCCGATGCAATGGTCTCTGTCTCTGTTGTTACCTCCGCTTCATCAAACAGAAGTCATGAACAAATTGACCAATTGTAAACCGAAACAAATTCAGCGGCAGGATATTATAGTTCAGGCAGCCTGTGAGCCACCCGATGGTACTCTAGCATTGTACGAAATTACATTAGACAAATTCAATGTAAGAGGGGAACTGTGGCTGGGAACAGGGGTAGCCATTGTTAGTGCTCTGATTGTACTACTATTTTTGTGCATTCGGTACACCACTCCCAAAAGATTAAGAAGTGCACCAAACAAGCCATAAAGTAGAACAACTCAACGACTGAACCGACGAGCCCCATAGTTAATAAAAGTTACAAGATATCTTTGTATTTTGTAAATGTAAACAAGTAACAGAGTATTCCTTTAACATTGTAAATGTAAGTACAATAATAGGTATTCGTAAGGAACATACTTAATCGCTTCATCGTCAGACCATGTCACGCTCGTAGGCTTTGATTTTTGTCTATATTATTGCGACTTTTTAAAGCGATGAACTTCAGAAACTTGCAAAATAGACTCGAGCAACGAAGTATCAAAGCCTGATGAGCCAATACACTTTGCGGTCTCACTCCAGATACTTTAAAGTAATCTGTAGTTTGTAACTCTATAATCAAATCGACAGAGAAGTGTCTTTACAAAATAAAAAGAAATTCATGTCATTTATATTATTCATTCATTCATCATTCTTGATACATATGTCCTATTTAAAATGTTGGATACCGACATTGAAAGTCATTGATTTTAAGATGAACGACAAACTCGGTCGGTCGGTCGCCGCACGGAAACTCGACCATAAGCTCCATCTACAATGCCGAGGATATCGGCAAAGAGAAGTTCCATGGGTAAGTACAATTTTTTATTCGTTATAATAAAACACGATAAGAAAAACTAGATATGCAAAAAATATCACTTATTACTCAAGTTATTTACACGATATACCTCGAAAATCGATAAGGCATTTCTTTCCAGAGCAAATTTTCTATTTAAAAACGATTCTACTGATTCATGATTAATACTGGAAACATTTAGACAGCTAAAATCGATATTTCATCGTGGACGAATATATCCACTAGCTAATTCAGTAATGCATATTCTAAATGCAGATCCTGAACAAAATAGTCTATGTTTTATAATTATTCAGAACCGAATAATTTTATAATGACAATTGTTACTCCCTGCCACAATTAGTTAACGATCTCCGCAAAAATATCTCAAACTTGCAAGCGTTAAATACTTCACAATTGACTTATAGACTGTACAAAACAATTCTATCGGGTAAGTAATTCTGTTAAACCTTAGTGTTTAAAAAAAAATTGAGTTTTTTCTATAGTTTATGGGAACCATAGTATTTAAAAAATTGTTTTTCTCGACTCTTGTGATATTCTTAAACCACCCTGAACACCCTTTGCAAGTTTCGAGAGCCGCCGGTTCGTTCACCGAATTAGCACAAATTGGTGGCGGGGCAATCGTCGTAAATGCCGACTTCCGTCGATGAAAGTAATTAATTAACCGGTGGCCGTAGGTCGGGTGAGCAGAATTCTTGGAAAAACTGTCTTATGGGCTAGCCGGATAAAGATCGTAAGAGAGCAGAATCACGTTCTTGTTCCAGCAGCATTAAACTTCAGCGTGGCCGTTGTTATACCTCAAAATCAATGAGCCACTCTCTGTCTCGCATTCCTTGCGCGTGCATCGGACCTTGTTTCATTGAGACCACGACCATTCTATGCGCATTCATTCTTCCTCCTCTTGCGACGAATCATTTGTTGTTGCGTCGAGTAATTCCTAAAACTGATTTAAAAATTTCCTCCGAAAAATGGTTCTCAAATATTCCATGTTCCGATAATTAAGAAAAAAAGAAGACATTTTATTCGAATAAACGACATAATTGCTACAAAAAGGGGAAACAGATTGCTGCTGTATATATGAAATCGACGATTCCATATACGATCCATCGTTCCAATTCCTGGCAAGGTCTCTCAACTGGCAAGAAGAACAAAAACGACATGGGATAATAACGAGCCCGTAGGCCCGCATGGGTGCGTGGGCGCCAACGTATAAAGCTCTTTTCGCTTTCTCCCTCCTGATCCCGTTCGCCTCTTCATTGATTATTTTACTTCGCCACCTACTATGTAGCTTGTGCCGGCACATTCTACATATAGTATTAGCGCGTTACTTCTACACAACAAGCCGCCAAACGCGAACAAGTATTCTGGGATCCTCTAAGAAGAACCATTAATTAAATAAAGCTTGGTAAAGAATTACTTCGTCGTTGTCGTATTTTCGAATCTTTCATTTGTATAAAATAACCTGTAATGTATATATGACATTGTACTATTAAAGCGTGAAAATCGATCTGTAGGCGTGGACAAGTACTATTTGATCTCGATCGGAAATGATCGATAATCTTTATCCTTTGGGCGAGTCGATAATTGCGTAACTCGGTCGGTATTTGAAAATCTAGATTCGTTCACTTCTGGAGCAGTATTTTTCCATTTTTTTTTATGTAAAATTGACACTTTACTCATCAATATATGTTTAAAAATTGTTCGCATTTCATGTTCTAGATATACATTTTGCATAAATAATTTATACGGACATTAAAGGGATGAGAAAGATTATTCGATTTCCCTGTTATCGATCGAGTGACGCGAATAGTCGGACAGCAATAAACGTACTTGAATAAAATATTAGGCATAGCCGATATTGTACCATTTACTATTCTATTTAAGCAGAATTCCTTAATCGTTGTCACGTATAATGCAATTTTCAATATTTACATATACAGAGAACCAGAATGTAAGCTTAAAATGTAAGAACACCACTTGGCTATTAATACCTCATCCATTTGATTCGATTATTGGGTATGGTAGAAGCCATTTATGAAATTTTACACCGTCTTTGAAATTCTTGTTCAAGCGTAAAGGAAGATTCTAGATTACTTACCAATGTCTCGAGAGACGAACTCAATCTCGAACTTAGATCGATGCTTAGGTACCCCGAACATTCATCGAACCGGTCTTTCTTTAACATTCAAATCGTTCACAAGCCGAGCACATTGCCGTGAAACGTTCGAAAATTTATTCTATCACATTTTACTCGACCATTTTAATCGCGAAGCACGTTTCGCGATGAAAAAAGTGATAAATAATTGATTCGCGATACTCAACGCCGCGGGAAAGTATTAAAATTTGAAAAAGATTTTGAAAAAAAACGAACGAGGAGGGGGGAGAAACCCTCTCTTCGGTTAGTGCACTTTAAGTGCTGATAATTGGCGAAAAGAAAGAAAACACTCGGAAACTGTATGCCTAAATTACGAAATTATATTCACTGTTCCGATTTGAACCACGAATTTAATTGATTTTTTCGCGAAAAGTCAGGATCGCTGCGAGGAACTTCTTCTTCGCCCGAAGAACCGGAAACGAAAAGGCAGAAACCATCAATGCGGGGAACAAAACAGTTCCACTTATTTTGCATTTGGCATCAACATCGTTAATCCATTAAAATAAGAAATATGAGTTTTTCCTAGGCTGAAATATTTTATAGAGCTTCCTAGAAATCAAAAACTTCGGAGAAAATTCGATTTTAACGAGCGAACAAATCAACATTACCGGAAACGAAGGGTAGGTAGTGATGGAAAAAANCGAGCGAACAAATCAACATTACCGGAAACGAAGGGTAGGTAGTGATGGCAAAAAAAAACTCAGCGCCCTCTTTTTTTTTATAAATTATTGTATTTAATTAACGATTCGTTAAATATATCCGTAATTTCTAAAAATATTTTTCCAAATTCTAACAATTAGGGATCGGCCATCATCTTCGTTAAAAACAATTAGCGAGAAAAAGCAAATGAACGCGGGATAATAATGTTGCTAAAAAAGTCCTAATTAGCGCCACCTCGACATAGTTGCATCCAGTTTGACGTGTTCGTCAACCTTTAAATCACGTGTGCATACTAATCACCAGCATGATACTCTATTATTTTTAAAGGAAAACCCTAATGAGAATCTTAAAGAAAATCTAGAGGCAAGTAACTGTGATTAGGAATCAAGATCGAATATGTAACAAGTGCAGGAGTGTTGCAGAAAAATTCGACAGGTATGATCTACTTTTATTATTCATCGAACAATGATTGAGATCACATGCACCGATTTGTCTATGGCGTCCTCTGTTAACTAATTATCGTTTATTCGACCGATGCGAACAAACAGTGAATCTGGGTTCCTGCAGGCAATTTTACAGCTTAGTAACCGTGTCAGAACCCGAAGTCTGACGCGACCAAAAGGATGTGGGCGTAGCAATTTCAAAATTTATTCAAAGAATCGGCCGTCCAAATTTGGAACTCCCTTCGAATGGAAAGCGCGGGAAACAAATCAGTATCTATAACCTATAAAAATGTATCGATGATCCATGGAACGGGATTGTCATTTATACGTGATCGAATGATGTTTGCATGATTAATTACAGCGTATATTATACAGGTTGGTTTCGAATTATTATTATTATTATTATTATTACTGTCATTATAAGATATCGATCTCGAACATACGATCGATGTTTTTAAATCTTTTTTCTTGCTCATCGATCGGTATAGGATACGATTATTTACGGTGGAAGCCTGCTTCGTTTACACTACCGTCCCGTTCGTATATTTTGAAAAATCCTCGTGAAGACTAAGATGGCTATTTTCGTACACCATAAGACTCTTCAGGACTGGAGATACCATTTTGATTACGCTCCAGTTGCCACTTTGTTTATTTATTTTATTTATTTTTGTGCTCAACTAGAAAAATTTTTCTAAACCATTTAATTTCGAAAAATTGACCATGTTGTTATTTTGTTGCACTAGAAAGTATTTGAAACTCTCGAGTACCGTCTTAATTATATTTCATTCTTCGGTTTGTTCATTTTATCGTGGTTATTTAAACAAAAAATTTTTTAGATTCTTTTAATTGGAAATCAAGTTGGTACCTGTCCTTCGGTCGCGACAAGGGAACCTCTTCCAACGTCCGAGCGGCGAAGAAAACAGCCGGATGCAGGAGAGGCGAGGGACGTCATTATCTTATCTCGAACCATTTCCTGTTAACCTGGGGCCGCTTTTCGTGGTAATCACACGCACACGCCCACACAGTAGTGTACACACAGGCGCATGTATTCTCACGTATACGTGTACAACGAATGCGTGCACCAATGCCCAGCCAAGTGCCAGGGAGTATCGCTTCCGGTGCGTACACTCACGTCCGTTACGGTGTTAGTGCGTTCGTACGCGTGTATACGTGTTCGACGTTACATCTGACGAGGTACTGTGAACCCAATAATCGGTTTCCTCCTCCGGTAGCCTACAGGAACCAGACGCAAATAAACGCCGCGCTGCATGGTGGATTCGTGGAAACGGATGTTTCCTTTGAATCTGGCTTCGTAGATTCGAGATCCGGTCACAACGATCAATACTATATCTCTTCATGGAGAAGCATTAATCCTTTAACCATGGCATGCTGCGAAATGAATGATTACCAAAATAGCTTGGAAATTCTCGGTAAAGGGTAGGGATAAATGTTAGTTAAGTTCTAAGGACGGAAAGGGTGTTCGCATCGGTCGGAGTCGTGAGAAAAGAGCATCGTGCCCGAGTCAACGAAGCGTACTATAGAATCGTGATTGAGTAACACGTCGCGACTTCCGACTACATCACGAAATACGTAATGCCAGTGCCATTAAGTATGCACACCTGTTAAGGTCGTCAACAGGTACAACTTACGTCATCTCGGCGTACACATTATCGGTGTGACTGCCATAACGATACCACGCGCACCTTCCTTGGCCTCTCCCCCGCCGAGAACCAATCGATAATCGTTTTAATGGGAACTCGTTTAGTGGTGCACTAACAATAAATCGAAAAGTACGGGTTCATGCCGGTCAATAGCTCGTTTCGTGATACAGGTATAAATTGGTCGAAGTTATGATGTTTAGGTACCTTCCAGTAATAGAAGGACAATGCTATATTTCTTTCCGACGGATTTAACACGGTAAACCTCCGTATCCTATGTCTATTCCAATTTCTGGCTAAATATAGGGTTCAACCCACGTCCCCTGATTACTATAGTAGACTATTTAATGCAATCCGTGAACCTCGATTCTAATGTTGGATACAGAGTCTTTAAAAGGTATTCTTATTATAGTAGATTATTTAATGATATCTATAGACTCTGGTTCTAATGATGGAATTTCTTTTCACACTATTACCATAATAGACTATTTGATACAATGTGCAGAGTTCTAATATCGGATCTCTTTGCTACATAATAAAAGTACTCTTTATTTTGAGAACGGTTGGCTACGTTATTCTCAGTAGGATTCATTAGCATCTCGCGTGACGCGTTGAAACTTGATCGAATATTAATCCATTATACTTGTTGCATATACAGTCAGAGAGGATTTATATTCCACGCACGGATATCTGAAAAATGCAAATGTAACCAGAAATCGAATACACGGAGGATCTATGGTAGATTCTTACGTAAATCCCCAGCCGCCATTGACTGAAACGAGCGTGGAACATCAAGGACGCCGTAGTACGCTCACCTTATCACGCTCCCACGCAATTGAATCGAAATTTGTCTTGTGGCTCGTTGAAGGCCACCAACACCAACCAGAGAGGCCCTTTTCACCTCTCTGTTTATCTTTCTCTTTCTCTTTCTCTTTCTCTTTCTCTTTGTCTCTGTCTACCCGTTCTTTCTTCAGGCGACGGTTCTCTAGGGGTCGCAATAAAGTGGCCCTGCGCTGTCCGCGTGATCGAACGTGAAAATCTTCAACGACAGCAACCCAAATGAATGGAATGCCATCCCACGCCTAAGAGCCGCCTGATAGGCTGCTCGATTCGAGGTGAGGCTTCACGTACAGGACAGAATTCAGGGACGTAGCATTTTAAGTGCTGCTATTGTAGAACAATCGACTTGGGTAATTTTTTTCTATTATACGGAGTAATTAAAGAGTAACGAATTCATAAGTTTAAGTTTATAAGAATTATTAAGAACTATAATAATTTCATGTTTATTGCGAGTATTGTACATATTTTTTTTATTTTATTCCCTTTTTTTTTGCGAGTTATAAATTTTAGATTATGTTACTTTTGTGTTACTCCGTATATGAAAACCCAAGATATAAGTAGAATCGAAAGTTCCAAATTTAATTTATTCTTTTGATTTCAGATTTTTAAAAATTTGTTAATTGGAATTTTTCCAATTAAATTGAAAATTAACAAACGGAGTAACAATTGTAAGACGGCAATGAAAGTAGAAGAAGTCGTTTATTCAATAATGTAAAGCATAAAAATCTGATCAGGTAAAAACCTAAAATTTATCCTTCGCCGAAACCTTTCATTAATCTTTGGACTCTCAAATTTCAGCTACTGTTTCATTTTACGAATACATAGGTTCCTATCTGGAACTATTTGATTAATTTTACTATTTTTTCAGACAATGAACAAGGTATAAAAAGATCCATCATCGATACCTCCATCCATACATCGAATTATAGAAGAGAAAATAAAAAAAAAAATAAATAAATAAAGACTGGTCGACTTCTGCAGGGTAATGGAGAATGTTACGCCGATCCTGGCCTCGGCACGTGCACACAAGTATGCGTGCACGTCGATACGAGGTAGACTCGGGTAGACGGTGCCATGTTTCTCCTGTGGATCGTAATAATATGCGCCCACGCACGCGTGAGAGAGTGAGCGTGTAGTGTACGAGCGTTCCTCGTCGTCTCCTCGCCTCTGGCTCACGATGCGGTTCGGTCAGTACCGACCCCCCGACCCATCTACCCACGCCTTGTTAATGAAAACATCTTTTGTCAATGAACTGACGTCAGTCTGGGCTAGGATTGGTCCGATACCAGGCACCACGTGACCTGGCGCCAATCAATGCGTGGACCAACTTCCCCTACGCTCAAGGAACCGAGCGCCATTTGCCCATTCTGGACGGAAGAACGCTCGAGGTAAGGTGTGGCCTGCAGCAGGCTGGCTAGAAGGCCGCGGGAGAGAGACAAAGACAGTCTACGGTTTGTTCGAAACGTCGGAGGGAGACAAGAAAGAAGAACAAAGCGAGAAGAAGACAGAAGGCGAGACACGAGAATCGGAGCCGAGCTCTCTGCTGCTCTCTCCGTAGCTCGGTGGAGAGTCAACAGAGAAAGAGAGGCGTAGAAAAAGAAAAAAAGAAAAAAAGAACAGGAAGTCGGTACGGCAACGGAGGGAAGACGCGTCGAGCAATGTTGGAGGGATTCGTGAGGTGAGAGCGACGGTCTCGAGTCGCGCAGCGCCGAGATACGCGACCGATCTCCTGAACTAAGTACCTCGTTCACTCGGAGCGATTCGAATGAACCGTTCACACCGGTTCCAGCATACAGCGTAACATCCCTGTGTTGGAAAAGTGTCGAAGAAGAAACTGGATTTGAGAACGTGCCGTAGTCGTGATTCTACCGAATGTATGATAAAAAACGGGCAGCGAACACGGGAGAAGATTTACGACGAACAGAGAAGTATATTCGAGCTCATCGTCTGTCCTAGCGTGAGAAAAGAGGATAATGCCAACACGCTCCCTACGAGACGTGATGTTGATTGGACTGTTGGTGTGGTTGTCAAGATAAAGAGGTAGAAGGAAGTGTGTGGTGGCAGAGCGCATGGGATCATGCATTTGTCGAGTGAGTTGAAACATTCCGTGGCTGTGGCGTTAATTGGACCTGTCGTCTTTATTTACAAAAGGATCAATAATCGAGACGAGCTACTGGTGGTGGCGGCGGCGGAGAAGGTGGAGGAGGAGGAGTAGAAAACACGGCATCGAGGTGCCGCAGGAAGTGATGGGAACACGTGAGAAAACGTCGATTCGCGACACGGGCTCGCGTGCGTGAGGCTCAGGAAGGACGACAAGCGTCCGAATGCCTCCAAGGAACACATTCTACTATACAACTCCAAGTGCCATTTCATCGTATTCGATAAATAATTAAGGGTAAATGTACGGGACGCGTGGACCTAGAACACGCGCGCGCGCTGAATGTACATACGTACTTGTTTCACACTGTCCACAGTTACCAGTGAACATGTAACCACAAGATTATTATTCTATGGGTTAAGATTCCAGACAAATGTCGTACGTGCACTTTGACTGTCTCACAGGAACCAGTGGTGAAGCATTACTGAAAGTGCCATAACAAAAAGAAATTCTTTTTAATGTTGTCAAGTCTCAGGTGACTGTTTCTTTATTAAACACAATGGGAAACAGTGAATTTGTTAATGTAAGAAGACTACATCTGTAAAGAGAACAGGTGTGCTTTAAGAAAAGTCAAAGGCCAAAGAAGTATCAGGAATTCTGATTAAAGCTTGCAAGATGCCAGGTGGTAATGTTATGGAGGAGGATCTGGTGGACCCAGAATGGCTTTTCAGGGAACTTAGATCGCCAAACAGTTCTAATAAGCTTCTCATCTTAGACTGTAGGGTGCATTCTGATTTTTCTGAAGCTCATATTAGAGGCTCAGTTCCTTTAGCTATACCTAGCATAATGCTGAGGCGGCTAGCAGCAGGCAAGGTTGATTTGTTGTCAACAATAAGGTGTTTAGATCTAAGAAACAGAGTGGAAGTGTTTCTGTGTGGCGATGAGAGTAGTAGAGGGACATTTGTATTAATTGGTGACTCTACAGACCCTGCTGGACATCAGGGTGAAACGATTCAAGTTTTAAGTCGAAGACTTAGAAATAGTGGAGGATGTGTAGCTATTTTAATGGGTAAGGAAAACAAGATATTACGTTCGTTAAGGATAAAAGAAAACGTGTCTTAATGTTTTTGTCATATTTTAAAAACCGGAGGATAATTAAAGATGATATCAGCAGTTTCTAAGAGTATAGTTATTATATCTGTTACAGTAGAAACTTAAAAACCCTAGTATTTATCAATTGAAACATTAACACCACTTGTGAATGAAATATTGATTTGTGGTATAAAGGGTACTGCTGTTCAACCAGACACTTAAAACTCCTTCTTATAGTAGTTGCATCAAGTTTTCTTTACTCCTCAATAAAGTGCATGTTCTTGACACAAACCTTATTCTGTTTTATTATGTATTTATCTATTTATCTATTTTNGACCCTGCTGGACATCAGGGTGAAACGATTCAAGTTTTAAGTCGAAGACTTAGAAATAGTGGAGGATGTGTAGCTATTTTAATGGGTAAGGAAAACAAGATATTACGTTCGTTAAGGATAAAAGAAAACGTGTCTTAATGTTTTTGTCATATTTTAAAAACCGGAGGATAATTAAAGATGATATCAGCAGTTTCTAAGAGTATAGTTATTATATCTGTTACAGTAGAAACTTAAAAACCCTAGTATTTATCAATTGAAACATTAACACCACTTGTGAATGAAATATTGATTTGTGGTATAAAGGGTACTGCTGTTCAACCAGACACTTAAAACTCCTTCTTATAGTAGTTGCATCAAGTTTTCTTTACTCCTCAATAAAGTGCATGTTCTTGACACAAACCTTATTCTGTTTTATTATGTATTTATGTATTTATCTATTTTTATATATATATAATATAAGCTCTTACAAATCTGTTTAAATTATTCACATTCACACGAATCTTTTATTTATTTATTCTTTTCTTCTTCTTTTTTTTTTTACAGATGGTTTTGGAGCATTCAGAGATAGATACCCTGAATGGTGTGAAGGTAGTCAAACCAGTGGAGAAGGTCCTCCAGGTCAGGACTCTAATGAAGGTGAATTAATGGGTCTTAGATCCCTTCGAATATCGACACCACCTACAAGATCGTATTCCGATTCTGACAGCGATAGTACATGTGATTCTGTTGGTTAGTAAAATGTTCATACTATTACACACCGGTAATTTTTGTATACCATAAAATGCAAAAGAAAAACTATAAAAAATATTTCAACGGTCTTTTTAGGACCGGAGGAGGACAAAGATTTCCCAGTCGAAATTCTGCCTCATTTGTATCTTGGAAACGCAGCGAACAGCGAAGATAGGGAAGCCTTGGCGCGTCACAGGATACAATACATCCTAAATGTAACCCCAGATTTGCCAAATGTATTTGAAAGCGCTGGTTCGATAAAATACATGCAAATACCCATAAGCGATCATTGGAGCCAGAATTTAGCTAGTTTCTTTCCACAAGCGATTCAGTTCATTGGTGAGTACAATTTGCGAAAAGGAAAGAAAAATTAATTGTAATTATTCAAAAAATTGATACGTAATTATTTCTTTATCTTTTAGAGGAGGCTCGAAGCTCAGACAAGGGAGTGCTGGTTCACTGTCTGGCCGGAGTGTCCCGGTCGGTCACAATTACCGTAGCCTACCTTATGCACAAGTGTAGTCTCAGTCTGAATGATGCTTTTAACTTGGTGCGCAGTCGAAAATCCAACGTTGCCCCGAACTTTCATTTTATGGAGCAATTGCACAGCTTCGAGAAGGAATTGAGGGACAGAGGCGACAGAAATAGCAGGGGGAATGACCAGAGGTGCATCGGAGCGTGTCGACCCGGAGGACCCTGTAATTGTCCAGCTCCTAGCTTTCTCAGCCCCATAGATTTGGGTCTTAGCCCAGATTCGGGGATAGAATTCGACAGGTGGGCGTCGAGCACGCCAGCCGAATGAGACGGGCCAGGGGGGACCCAATATAAATTTTAGGTCCCTCCTTGTACGTGGTTATAGTAGTAAAGGAAAGCCCTAATTGAAGGGTGCGGGAAAGGAGTTTACATTTCTTCTAGGGGAAAGAAATATCCTAGGACGAAAAATGCAGCATAAACTAGATCACGATTTTGAGTACACTGTCCCGATCAAAAGTTTGGAATTATTAGACCATTTAAAGAATTTAAAAGTTGTTTAGTACATGTTAAATTATTATTACATAATAAATGTGGCATTAAGCTTGAAACGACAAGAAAATTAACGAGAGATTCGATATTAATACAAGAGACAAGCGATTCCAAACTCTTGCGATAGTGTACGCGCATCGTGTACTAACCCACGCACGATAAAAGAAATACACCGAACTTGAGTGAAGTTATTAAAACGGCTAATACTTTCTAGTATTTTTCTATCGTACAACGGAAATCGTTTCTGTTGAGGCTTTGCAACCCACGATTGTATGCTATCGTTTGAAAAAAAAAAAAAAAAAAAAGTATTTTTCTATCGTACAACGTAAATAGTTTTTGTTGAGGCTTTGCAACCCACGATTGTATTCTATCGTTTGGAAAAAAAAAAAAAAAAAAAAGTATTTTTCTATCGTACAACGTAAATAGTTTTTGTTGAGGCTTTGCAACCCACGATTGTATTCTATCGTTTGGAAAAAAAAAAAAAAAAAAAAGTATTTTTCTATCGTACAACGTAAATAGTTTTTGTTGAGGCTTTGCAACCCACGATTGTATTCTATCGTTTGGAAAAAAAAAAAAAAAAAAAAGTATTTTTCTATCGTACAACGTAAATAGTTTTTGTTGAGGCTTTGCAACCCACGATTGTATGCTATCGTTTGAAAAAAAAAAAAAAAAAAAGAGAAAGAAGTTGAAATATATGCATAATGAACACGGTTTGGAGAATAGTTTTTAATTTTATAGAGCTACGATTCTAAATCTTGATCTAAGACATAAATCGTGTTGCAATTTAGAGAAAAAATAAAATAGGTAGGACTGCTAAAAAGGGTTCTATGACTCTTCCTTGCTAAGTTGTCGTGATATAGTGTTAAACACTGAAAGTATTTTATAAATTCAATTCTACACTTTCTTACAGGTTACAAGTGTAGTTGTATATCAGGATTATCGACTAAAAAAGTCAAGATTCTTTTTTTTTAATAGCGTCTGAATTTGTTTCGGCACTCGATCCATTTCTAGGATACGATTTTATACGTGCGAGATATCTATATTTTTAATACTTATTCCCTGAACCCTTCAATTAATGAGGCTGTGTTTGATTTTATCGCGGACGATGCTTATTCGAGGCGAAATGAGATGAAATATAAATCGTAAAACTGGCAATCACAAGTAGTCGAATTAAAAAAGGTAATAAGTAATGAGCAACTGCTTGGTATAAGAAATACTAAGTTTAAGTTCGGAGGTACAAAAAAAATTGAGAAATCTCTCTCGCACTCAACAATTTAGATTACTATAATAATAATAATAATAATAATAATAATAATAATAATAATAATAGTAATAATAATAATAAGAATAATAAGAATAATAAGAATAAGAATAAAAAGAAAAAGAAAAAGCTATACATATAAAAACGTTATGATTCGACACTGGTCGGGCGTAATTTTTGACATAGTTTTTCAAATCCACAAAAGTGACTTATCTTGAGAAGGGTACATGTTTTCCGGTGCAATTCTGACTTTTAAGATTTGCAACCTTGTGTGCACGATCTCTCTCTCTCTCTCTCTCTCTCTCTCTCGAGTAATTAATCTCGGTTAATAATCGATTAGGAAGTACATCTTTATGGATCAGTGCATTTCTATAGGGCATTCCGAGATAAAAAAAATCAGGGTCGTCATAAACGCGTGAAATAATTGAAAAAAATTCCAGTTCAGTTTATGGAACGGAAAAACATGTTGACAATTAATTTTATCATGAAATAAGCAATTGAAAAAAATGTTAAAACTTATCTACTTAGTATAAATCAGAATTCTGGGAAAGAAATCTTTTTAGAAAAATTCTTTTGTACGATGGTCTTGATTCTCAATGTCGATACAAGATGAAAAAAAAAGAAATGAATTGAATATGGACACGGACATACAATGATGTACAGCAATTTGAGATAGTAAAAAATTCTCGATCGTATGATCCAGCACTGTTTCTATTGTCTTACAGATCTCAGATTATATATTTAAAATTATTTTTGTAAGAAAAACAGCAAAGAAAGAAAAAAGAAAATGGAAATCGCATGTTCACATTCCCCACGAGCCACAAATGACCTGATGATACCGTAAAAAGAAAAAAAAAGGGATAAAAAAACTATCTTTCGTGTACTATATGTATTGTTCATCGAGCATAATTGAAGTTAATGAGTGTACACAGTGAATGTTATTATTTTTCATCGTAATTAACTACGAATTTGTGGTAATCGTCTCTCGGCTTATTCGCGAGAATGAATTGATATACAACTAAGAAAAAAAAGTATATATATATTTGACGTTAATGTAATAACAATATTCTACTATTACACTGTTGTCTGTTGTATATTTATCGGGCGTCACGCTCGAAAGATTTAATCAAATATTATGTATATTACATAAATTATTATTTTATATCCATCGTTGTACATATATTTTAATTAATTTTAATTACTGTTTCAAAATACACAACTTATCTTACCTGAACAGAAGCGAAAGAAACTATGATCATAGAAGAGAGAAAAAAAAAAAAAGGAATCTATACACTATTGGTTTTTTTTTCTTTTTTTTTTTTTTTGGATAAATGAAAATTATCTCTTAATTGTGGCAAAATGTACTTTTATTAGCAATGGAATAATTATAATATTTTAACCATCAGATTGCAAAAAATATAAGAAACCTATTTAACGCAATGTCGACGAAATATGTGTAATTACAACACTTAATTATTCGATCCTCGAGGTTCGCGTGCAATTGTTCTTTTTTTCCAATTTTTGTCTCTATTTTATATAATATATATTTAAATAATTAAACTGATTATTTCTTTCGAACAATTTGCCAGCTTGTTCGTCGGAACTGTAGTTTCTGACATAGTATGGAGTATGTTCAATGCCACTTCCGATTGTCGTACCGCTTTAATTAAATCATTTCGATCTTCTGAATTGGATGTAGTGCTTAAAAGTGTTCCCAGTGCAACGAGAGTTCTGAACACTGCTTCAGGCTCGTTCAAATGTGGTAACACAGAGAACATTGCGTTTAGACATTGTGTTTTGCCAGGTGTATCGTTGTACTTGTTTACAGCCACGGTTAAATTCAATATATAAGTCGAAATTGCAACCTGAAAATATCGAAACGAACTAATTTTATTAGTTGATCACATGTAAAAATAAATCTTCATTTTTCGATACTGTTCATACCTGATTATTTTTGTTTGCAAGAGATTGGAGCTCCGATAGAAGCTTCAGTATCTCGTCCTTGTAATTAAGACACAATTTTTCCCCCCTTTCGTGGGTAAACATATTTGCCAGCAAGCGAAAGGTGAGCATTTGGTTAGAAGGAAGCGCGTCAGATTTGATATGCTTCTTTACGATCTGCAGAAGCTCCTCCGTACATAGTACATCGTTCACTTCTTTATAGAGGACTGCGAGTCTGATTATATCAAGCACAGGGAACAGCACATCATCTGGCCAGTTTAGAAGCATCTTCAAGGTAGTCAGAGCATCGGTTTTCAATTGCTCAGGAGCTTGATCTCCTGCAAGTTTTACCAAAGACTCCAATTTATCGTTTGAAACTTTGAGAGGATCTTTTTGTTTGGCATTTAGTTCCCTTATCTTTTCTGTAAAGTAATATCGAACTGATTAATTAATTGTTGAATTAATTTAGAAGATAGGAGCAACAGAAGATGTAAATACCTAAAATCTGGACAATATTAGCCTGTTCGAGTTTCAAGTATTTTGTGTGAGGAATATAAGAAGGTATGGATGTATCTGAGGAGTTCGATGTAGCTGGTCTCGCGGATTCCTGCGGAGCTGTATTTGTTGTCGACTGAGGAATGTATCTACTGCCTCCTGTGAAAGGATCAGCATATTGAGCATCAGTTTTCATAACTGGTGCGGATTGAGAATTTTTTATTATAAAATTTGCAACCTATAAATGAAAATAAATTGCTATAAAAATGATTTCTCGTTGAAAAGCAAACGTTTATCTTTCAAGCTTAGTACCTGATCTAAAAACAATTGACTAAGACCATTGTCGTGAAGAAACTTCTGTGCGACGTGCCAAGGATCCTGGTCGTTATTATAAGGCAATTTTAACGGTGGAACTCCATCCTGTATATCAACAGAGAATACATAATCGTATTCTATACCGTTATAAAGCTGTTTTCCAGATGTATCCGCGCTACCACCCGACGCACCCATAACATTTCCAATTTTTATCCATCTCTGTTCGTTTTGCGACCAGCTATACGCTCTTATAGCATCTCCGTCATTTACTATTTTAGTCTGACCATCTCTCTGGCCAGGCTGCAGTAAGGATTTTGCATCTGGTAAACTGTTAACGCGTAAATTAAGATTTTAGCTTATTATTTATCATCCGATTCATTTCTCAGCTATTCGACTTACTCCTTAACTTTGATCCCACCTAGCTCTTGTTGAGCATTAAGCTGAACACTGGCTACTTCCTGTTCGAACTCCTGGAGCACTTCTGGATCCGCATACTGTTCAGGATCGCACGAAAATATCCTAACAACACCGTCCGAACTTCCAGTTACTACATCACCGTTGGGAAGTAAAGCTAGACACCACACGGATTGCGTGGGCAAGGTAATAGTTTGACTCAGCTCGTTGTTACTCCATATCCTAAGCGTTCGATCTTCGCCGCAAGTGAATATACTTGTACCATTTTCTAGAGCTAAAATGCTATAGATATAATTCTCGTGTCCACAATACGTTCCTAAGCAAGTTCCAAGGGATGCGTTCCAATGACGTACAGTGGCATCATTGGCACAAGTTAAAAATTCATTGCTACTTATCGCGGATATATCACGAACACAATCTGTATGTCCGGTCAACTTGTGTCGTACCGAACCATCGCTTGTCCATACTATGACCAGTTTGTCAGCTGATCCGGTTATAATCGATCCACTCGACAAGTCTGCTACACACCATACAGCGGCGGAATGACTCAGCAAGTTCAACTGTGGTTTACTCAAATCGCTCAAATTCCATAATTTAGCACTCATGTCCCAGGAACTCGACAAGAATGTCCCTTCCTTTGTACCAGTTCTCAATTTACATACGGTATCCTGGTGACTCTTTATTATGTTTATGGCTTCTGTTTGATCCGGAACATAGATACGTATGGTCTTGTCATGGCTGCCAGTGACAATGAAACCTGTAGGATATCGTTCCGAGGGATTTATAACACACACAGAAGTGACAAAGTTTGAGTGCCCTTTCAACGTAGCGGTATGTTCATATTCTTTACCATTTCTGCAAAACATATTGCAGTGTCATTTCGATAATGTGGAATTATGTAAAATGTATCGGTCATTTACAATAAGTAGAATATAATATTTTTATTAATGTTAGTGAAATATTTAAACAGGTTAAATACCCGGATGGTTTCCAAATACGAGCAGTTTCATCCCGGGAAGTAGTAACTATAGTTCCGTCTGCGAAAGTCGCTACGGCTCTCACGTCGGACGTGTGTCCGAAAAGGGAGGTCTTCAATTTGTAACACGGTTTGGCCATAGCACTCTGATACTCGTGCGAGGCACGCAACAAGGACATAACTTGGATCAACTCTATATATCGTCGGGAAAATCTCGGCGATTCTCGAAGCGAATAAATGCGGATAATTTCGCACGGTTTTGACATTTAAAACACGTTCGAGCATGCGTAACACTGGTCACTCTGTTCGTACTGCATTACGTGCGTTACGTGCATTACGTGCACTTTTTTTGCAAACCAACCTTTCTATACGTAAACAAAATTTTTACATTCTTTTTTCTAACGTCATTAGCCTAGTACAATCATTGGGAATTATTCAAGGCGACTTTACGCAGATACGCAGATACGCAGATTCACAACTCGGCTCTGAAAATGGCTCTGTACCATTTTATGATACATCGCTTAAATCAATTACACCAATTTATAAAAATACTTTATTCTAACTTTTATTCGCGATAAACTCACATTTATTTGTCTTTTTATGCTTAAAAAGGTAGCAGAGTATCGTAGCTAGTAGGATATAGTAAGTTTGATTCGTACGGTTGAAAACATGTCACTTCCGCAAAGTGGATAACTTCCGTTCGATTACGTGTTGTACATACGTAGATGCATGAAGCCGCTACTTTGAGATAGTAAAACGTCTCGTGGCAATAGGGATATACTGTGTATGATTTACAATGAAATTTATAAATCAATTACTCTCTCTTGTTACAATATTCGGTGCGGTCAACGCCGGAGGACCTACGCTCGTCCTGCTCGATAATTTAGCCATAAAAGAAACTCATTCCATATTTTTTAAGACACTACAAGGTGTGTAAACATTCGGTTATCTTCGATAAAATAATTATTTATTAACAATCACGTTAAATTTTATTTATTTTTTCCAACCGTAATACCGTAATACCATTTCATTCATCTTACTATATCTTAAGATTTTTTAACCTTTTTTTTTCTTTTCTTTTTTCTTTTTTAATAGATAAAGGATACACGTTAACGTTTAAGCTAGCAGACGATGCTAATCTGCAACTTTCCAAGTATGGAGAGTACTTGTATCGGCATTTAATAATATTTGCTCCCTCTGTCGAAGAATTTGGAGGAGCCTTAAGCATTGAAACGATAACAGATTTTATCGACGGCGGTGGTAACGTTCTGGTCGCTGGTTCGTCCCAATCTGGAGATACTCTTCACGAACTAGCTTCCGAATGTGGTTTTGAAATCGACGAGGAGGGTTCTGCAGTCATTGATCACTTAAACTATGATGTTTCTGATAATGGATATCATACAAAAATAGTAGCAGAACCTGCCAACTTAATAGATGCTCCAGTAATTGTCGGAAGCAAAAATGTGCAACCTTTGCTTTATCGAGGAACAGGATTAATCGCTGATACAGAAAACCCTTTAATTTTACGTTTATTAACGGCGTCTAGTTCGGCGTACTCGTATAACCCGCGCAACCCTATAAAAGAGTATCCGCACGCAGTTGGCAAAAATACATTATTAATCGCAGCTCTGCAAGCTAGAAACAATGCCAGAGTAGTATTTTCAGGTTCGTTGTACTTCTTCAGCGACGAAGCTTTTACTAGTCCAATTCAGAAAGTTCAAGGTAAGAACAATCTGAACGTTGTAATTTTTTTTTTTTTTTTTCCAAATACGTATGAAACGCTTAAAAAATGTGCAGGTGGTCAAAAGTATGAGAAATCCGGAAACGAGGCTGTGGCAACGACGATCGCCCGTTGGGTATTTAAAGAGAACGGTGTAATACGCGTTTCCTCTGTTCACCATCACAGAGTAGGAGAATCTGAGCCTCCAGCAGCTTACACTATCATGGACAACGTAGTTTATTCCATCGAGGTTCAGAAGCTCGTTGGAAATAAATGGGTTTCTTACGAAACAAACGATTTACAATTAGAATTTGTTAGAATAGATCCTTTCGTTCGTATGACCATGAAACCTGTAGGGAATGGTCGATACGAGGCAAGATTTAAGATCCCTGATGTTTACGGGGTTTATCAATTCAAAGTAGATTATACTCGTATCGGTTTGACGCATTTGTACAGTACGACCCAAGTGTCCGTTCGTCCTCTACAGCATACTCAATACGAACGCTTCATACCCAGTGCGTTCCCGTATTATATAAGCGCATTTTCGATGATGGGTGGCGTATTCTTATTCTCTCTGGTATTTCTGCATTACAAAGAAGACACGAAATCGAAGTTTGAATAAATTAATCATTGTTTAAATATATGAATTAATTAATTACGCGCATACGTGATTTTACTAAGAAGAGTAAGAAGGTGCTCGGTCAGACCTGTTAACGAATCACATTTACGTCGCGTAACCAGCTATGCGATGACAGATACATATTTATTTAACGAAATGTCAAAAAGTGTTTACTATAGTAAAGGGAAAAAAAAAAAAGAAATATAAAACCTGCCTTTTTAAATACATTTGTGGTTTTTTAACAGCAATCTGCGATCGATTTATATCAAATATAAATATAATATCGATAATAAAAAAATTACAGCTGCTTACATTGTGGAAAATAACTGTTATTTATTAAGTACTTTTAAGAGTAGCAGTTAATTGTTTATAATTAATAAACGAGTCTATGAATCTGAATGAAACCAATTTTAAATATTAGCTGCGGTTTTTAGTTTTAATTTGACCCATATAGCGTTTAAATCAGTTAACTGGTTCGGGAGTTAGAAGCAATTGTTTAAATTGTTACGAGTAAAAATTGTCAAAATTGAGATTTAAATACAGCACTAGTTGCACGTATCATTCAGTCGCGCTCAATTATTATTCGAGTATTACTCAAATAACTTACTCGAATAGCTCACTCGAGAATTAATCAATTCTTGATATCCGCTGTCTAAATCACTTCGAAATTGGCGGGATTTAAAATTAAACAATATATTTATTCAACTTACATGTGACAATGCATCGACATAGTCTGTCGTTCGACCTAAACTGTATATTATAAGAAAAAAATTTTCGTTTCATTATAAATAATCATGAGTTTCAAAGTTCTATCCGTGATGTCGAAATAGTTCGATGTTCAGCACATCGGTGTTCACGATCGATGAAGCTTTCTTTGATATGACTCGTATCCTTAACGGGTTCTCCCGTGATTTTATTAATAGAAAAATTAACGTTCGAACGTGAAAAATGCTACTTTTGTTCGAGAAAAGCCGTATCTTGTTTACTGCACGATACATAAATGTTGTTAATTCTTGAGTTTCAAAAGTTTAAACGAAACTCGACGAACATAACCTATGCCGATTATACTTATGCCTATTTTTATATATAAATTTGTTCTCGTAGCTGTTAAGGAATCTCTAAGTTCTCCAAAATGTTGGAAGGGCTCGTCGCTTGGGTACTGAATAATTATCTCGGAAAATACGTGGAAAATTTGAATACCGATCAGTTGAGCATCGCTTTACTATCTGGTAAGGTTATATTTCCCTCCGCACTCGTGTTCCTTTTTTTTTATTGTTCTTTTATCGTAACTTTTCATTGACATTATTTAATTTTCAATACTATCTTTTTTGTGTCTTTCAAAGACTTTGAGTTAGTTGCGTATTGTGCTATACTTTGTTGAATAATCTCAGAATTCTGTTTTATATTAAACCTTAAGCGTGCGATGAAATATAAAAGCTTCCGCTTAACAAGGAGTATTTTTCTTCAGGCGAAGTGGAATTGGAGAATCTCCCGTTAAAAAAAGAGGCCCTGCGCCATATTGGCTTACCGGTGGAAATAAAAGCAGGATTCATTGGTAAAGTTAGGTTGCAAGTACCAGTTCGCCAAATAAGAACAGCTTCATGGGTCATAGTAATAGAGCAACTTTATTTGGTTGCTGGACCAATTAGTTTAGACGAGGTACAGGACTGCGATTCTTCTTCGATATTTCCTGTTTTATATATTTATAGATAACTGTGTTTATAGTTTGATAACGAGGCAGAGGAACAAGCTATTTTAGAGTATAAGTTGAGTCGATTAGACTCATTGGAAGTAAGATGGAGAGCAGATACAGAGAGAGATCCTGGTTACTATGCTGCCAGTTACAGTTCGTGGGTGAATTATGGCACCTCGTTGATCACAAATATTATTGAAAATTTGCAACTTAACATTAAAGATGTTCATATAAGATACGAAGATGGTATAACGTTACCAGATGGTAAAAAATTGATTTATCGTAGTAATAAAAAAAAAAAAAAGAAAGGTCACTGAAAAATAATTTCAATCGATAGATACCGGTATCGCACTTGGCGTAACTATAGGAGCCCTTACAGCTCAAAGTTGCGATGCCAGTTGGGTACCCGGTTCTACTTCGTGGAATCTCACAGATGCTTCTTTCAAACTCATGGAACTTGACAAGCTTTCCATTTATTGGAATCATTTGAAAAAAGATGAATTTTTTGGTTCCCTCAATCTCGGTGATTTAGCTGTATATATTTATTTCTCTATAAATTACCTAACTAAAAGATTAAAATAAATGAATCGATAGTTGTGGGGATAACGCTTATTTCTTTTTAGATCGCTATGAGCGAGCCGAAGAATATAATAAAGAATCATATTTTATCACCCGTTAACGCAAGGGCTCATATTAAGAGGGACAGGTCCGAACGACCATTGAGGTCTACGAGTAAACCGAGAATGGTGGTTGATCTTTTGTTGGACGATGTCCCATTATGCCTGACAGATGTAAGTATAGAACCCATATATTTGCCTGTCATATTTAAAGTCCATGTACGAAGAACGGTTTTTTTGTCAGGTACAATATGATCAAATGGTTAAATCTATAAAAGGCCTGAAAGATATAGATCGTCGTAAACGACAGAGACGCTGTCGTCCAACGGTGAGTGTGTCAGCAGCACCGAAGGAATGGTGGAAGTATGCGGCAAGGTGTCACATCGGCAAAGACTCCTTAAAGCCTAAACCATCTTGGGAAGATATCCTCCAAAGAGGGAAAGAAAATATCTTGTATGTGGAGAGTTACGCCAAATTGATAGGTATTCGAATAAAAGTCCACAAGATCCTGTCTTTTTCTTGCTTCTTGATACTAATCAGTGTTACCTTATAGGAACACCAACTAGCATCTTACCGGCAGATATTAAACAGTTGAAAGAGAAGGTAGAACACGAACGAAGTTTCGATGAATTAAGAGTACTGAGAGAAATAGCAATGTACAGGATCAAACCGGCAAAAGTGCTTCAGAATTCTAACGTAAATGTGCCTCAACCTAGAGGAATGTTGGAGCAATGGTTTCCGCAGTGGTGGGGTTGGTATTCGAAGACCTCGAACACGAGCACTCAGAGTACATCTTCGACATTCGATGGAGAACTTTTAGACGTTTTGGCAGACACGATAGACGATGACACCTTATTACGTCGCGATACGGTGTTCGGACAGTTCAATTTTACTTTATCGAAAGGTGCTTTCTCTCTTTGCACGTCAAAGAACGACGACGAGAGCACGAAAGCAGTAATAGAGTTGCAGTTCGAACGAGTGAACTTGAGTTACGATTCGAGACCCAGGTATGGGTCTCACAAGTTCTTCATCAGCTTGGGAGCTCTATATCTCCACGATTATCTTACGGAAAATTCCACTTTCCCCATTTTGGTGCAGCCTCAAATGATTCCTACGGTAAACTCGAGAGTACGCAGCTCTACGGAAAAGCTGACCAATCAATTACCTCAACGTCTCTTTGAAATGACTTACGAAAAGAGACCATTGCACTTGAACGCCGATCATTGGTTACAAGTGAACTCTGGGTCATTGGATGTAGTCTATAATCCCGCGGTGATACATTGGCTCATAGACTTTATGTGCGAGCCACACAGGTCATCGTCCAATCAAAGATTGCAAGCAATGAAACGGAGAACTCGAAGACAGCTGATCAAGAATTGGGAACAGATCTTAGACGGAGACCTGGTGTATCGTTCCTCTTGGGAGTTGCAGTTTAACATATCTGCTCCACAGATTCTATTGGTAGAGAATTTTACCGATCCAAATGCAGCGGTGGTAGTCGTAGATTTCGGTAAGCTCCATCTGTCGAACAACGTACAAAGCAACGAAGTAATTATCAGACCAGGCTCTCCCGAACTTAACAGCGACGATGAAGACGAAAGGTTTGAGACACCTTGTTCTACACCACCTGGGAGTCAAGAAAATGGTTCCGTGCAGGATTTTCAGACCATTTCGGAAACTGCGTTGCATCAAAAACTGTACGATCACTATTCGATTGATCTGGTAGACCTGCAGATCCTCGTAGGAAAAGTAAAAGATAATTGGAAGCACGTACGGACCAGGGGGATGTCGAGCTTACACGTTCTAGAACGTTTCAACATATCCTTGCAAATTGAACGACGAGTATTCGCTTCGTCCGATCCAAATCTGCCATCCGTGACTGTGTCTGGAAACCTGCCGAGATTGGTAGTCCACGTGAACGAGCAGAAGGTTGAAGCAATTAGACTGATGTATAGTTTGCTCTCTAGCTTTTCAAAGTCGACCGGAATTTCTCAAACGGAGGTAGTCAGCGTGGAACCAGAGAGCCCCAAGAAAGAAGAAATTCTGGATAAATCTTTGAGTCATGCGTTGATGGTGCAATTCATTATCGACCAGATGACTTTTGAATTGCAGTCGAGGGGTCGTAGCGTGGCAGAGTTGCAGGTCTCTGGGGTTCGTGCTGCATTTAGCAAAAGGACAGCGGATATGAGTGTCTCTCTATCGGTCCATGGCTTGCTTCTTGTTGACGCTCTCCAAGAATTTGGTCCAGATTTCGAATTACTGGTTGCCAGTCACAAGCACGTAGGGATGGATAGCATTTCCGGAAGCTTGAGGGATTCGGAACCAACGTCCCCTGTCTCGCCTGTATCTCCTGGCTCTCCCGATCCCAATGTGTCGAGGAGATTGACTTCTCCGGTCGCTTTGACCAATGCTTTGTCTAACCTAGCAAGCAAAGCAAAGAATCCTCAATCTCCTAGAAATAATTCTTTAATCGATCTTGAAAAAATGGACTCTGAAGCCTTGATCGTGGTCGAATTGACATTGGTATACGATACGTTAGAAACGTTAAGGGTGGCCAACATTCAATTCAATAACTTAGACATCATTGCCAATCAGGAGACTATAGTGGAACTGATGGGATTTTTTAGAAGGATATTTCCTTCTCGTAAGATGAGACCGAGACATATCGAGAGACAGGAGTCCCTTTCGAGTCAAACTGTGGAGCTAAAGGCTTCGACCAGAACAGAAATAACCTTCGATTTTCATAGATTGAACGTGCTACTTTTAAGAGCAGTGATGCAGGATAACCATTTGGTGGGTCAAAAAATCGCCACAGCCACGATGTGCGACGCTCGCATACAAGCCACCCTAGCAGTGAATGCTTGTATCTCTGGTTCACTCGGAGGCTTACAAATTCTAGACCAGACACCAACTGGTAAAACACATCAGCGAATCGTTAGCGTCGGAAGAGACCCTATAGCTGATCCACCTCAACACCCGTTGGAACATTTCACGGGTTTACCTGATCAGCCAGAAGCTTTACGGTTCGCAGCTAATCGATGCACCAGACTTTGCGCACAGCAGCAGGATGGAATGGAGACTTTGATAGATTTGACTATTCGCATAGGCAGTGTGTGGTACACCCACGCTCCACATTTATTATCAGAACTGCGGTCCTGTGCAGATGAGTTCAAACAGTATCTGAGCAATCTTGCGCGTCAAATTAGTGCAGCCGCCACAGACATGGCCATAGGTTTAGTAAACGCGGAGGATTGGTCCTTACCGCCCCGCAGACGTTTGCCAAGTCTATCGATGGACTCGGAAAATCCGGGATCCTTGTCTTTAAAATTGGATGTTCTCCTGGACAGCCCCGTTTTGGTAATTCCACGTTCGTCTCACAGTAGACAAGTATTTGTTGCTCATCTCGGCACCATGTCGTTGCAGCACGAACCCCATCCAGGTTCTATGGCGAAGCACAAAGTAACTCTGGAGGTGAGGGATATGAATCTATATTCTTTAGAAATATCTGCCAGTGTTAGCCAAGTTCATAGTAACCTTCCTTTAAGAGCTGAAGAAATTTATTGCTGCAAACAGTCAGGCAAGCCAATTCTGCACGATACCGTACTAAAAGTGGTGGTTGAGAAGGAAAACACATTAGCACAAACCCCTAGTTTCTTCCTCGACAATGAATATTTCAGCAATCCCATTGTCCAGGTTCATGGAGTCGTGATGACGCCATTGAAGGTATCTCTGTCTCGTGGACAGTACGAGCAATTATTAGACACCATAAATAGATTGTTCTCTATGCCAGTATCTGTACCAGTTGTTCAAAAGTCTCAAGCAATGAGCAAGGTACCAAATTATTCCGACAAACTTGACCTTTCCATCAAAGTTCTGTTTGAATTGCCTACTCTGAGCGTGGAATTGAAACAAGGTTCTCTAGAACAACCTCTGGTTGAATTATCCATGAGGGATTTTGCTGCAAAATATGAAAAACTGCAAAAAAATGAATCCATCATTCAAGTTGCTCTACGATCTCTTCTTATGGAGGATCTTTTGTGCCCTATTGGCTCGAGACATCGTTGCATGATGCAGTCTTCAGCGCCAACTCGTGCCAAGCTTCCAGCTGGCGTTTCCAGGTCCTGTCCTGACTTTGCATTCGTTCAACAGATCAGGAGTGAGTTTGGACGAGGAAGTTTGCCCGACAGATTAGAAACTGACACTTTATACGGCACGATTCCCGCCCACTGGCGCAGGAAACCAGTTTCTTTGGCAAACACTCCGAATACTCCACCTCCATCGCCTGGTGCATCGACCAGCGAAGAGAATTTGGTGTTGATGAGCATCACCATAACGGATCCAGACAGCGATCAGTCAACGAAGGATCAATTTCATCAGAAGATCGTTACCGTCGATTTCAACTGCTTAGATTTAGTCATTAGCGTGGAATCCTGGATGGTGGTGTTCGATTTCTTTGGGATTGCTGGTCCTTCGGGAACCAATCCCAAAGTTACCACGCATCAGGCTTCCATAGACACGGATCAGTTGGATAAAGCTGATAATCTACCACTACGATCAGAAACTGAAATAGAAGTTAGGTCTCTCACCTTGGTTTTGATACAATCTGAGAGGGAAATTGCTAAAGCCAATGTGTCCAATGCTAGTACCCATATTTTGAAAGCAAATGGAAAGACAAAGATATCAGGATCTTTGGGATCCATGTCTTTACTAGATCTAACACCGCATGGAAGATTTTATAGAGAAAGGTTCCTTTCGTCCGGTAGGAAAGCTCTGAACTTTCAGTATTCCAGTTACACAGACTCTGAGAAACGACCTTACGATGCTAGATTAAAACTGGAAATGTCCGCGGTACATTATGTGCACACTCAAAGATTCGTGGCAGAGCTTCAAGCCTTCTTTGGTCACTTTTCCCAACTTTGGACCATCATGACTAATCTAAGAGCTGGGGTTGGAGCTATAATTGACACCAACAAAAGAAGCATGAGATTATCTTTGGAATTAGAAGCAGGTGCACCAGTAATCCTATTGCCAGTCAGCTCAAGATCGGACGAAATGATACTACTGGACCTGGGAGAACTTACTGCTCATAATCGGTTCGAGAGTTCAGAAGTGATAGACAGATGCATGTTGGACATAATGTTTTTAGAATTAGTTAACATGGACGTCTATGCAGCCAAACGGGTGAATTGTGATGACCAAGATAATAATATAGATGCTCTGATGGTTGGTGGTTTTCATATCAAGAAACTTGGTTCTTCTTTGCTCACTGAAATGTGCCATTTGAAGCTACGTACGGAAAGAAACCTGGACGCCTACATTAGCAGAGAGATTCCAGATCTCAGTATTCATGGCACTCTATCTACAATGGATTGTGCATTGGATCCAGCTCAGTATATGCTGATTCGAGGCCTACTTTCTTATAATATTGGAGAAAATCTGGACGATTTGCGTCAATTTATGCACGATTTGAACCAGACTGCCGAGTATTCTATAGTCAGTGTAGATAACAGAGGTAAAATTTGGAAAAAATCATGCATAACCCTGGAATTGGTAAATGTAACCGTAAAGCTGCATCCAAATCATAATATTGCAGCCTTAGCTTGCATCAATTTCATAAAATCCAGATTGACGCTCGATTCATTGAGCGATGGATCGCAGGATATTGACCTAGTATCCCAAGAAATATTGATTATGGACATGAGATTTCAGGATGAGCCTGCTAACAAGCAGTCTAATGTTTTCACAAGTATTTTGCAGCCACTGAGAAATTCTAACAACGAAAATCGTGTCCAGGCTGAGGTTCACCATAGAAGACGTAAAGCAAATGCGGCAACGACCATTTTGGTCCATAGTATGCGTTTGACTGCTATTCTAGATTGGTGGGAGGCTGTAAAGGATTTTCTCATGCTGAATTCCATAGAACCGGAACCTATTCTTGGAACTGTGGAAATAACCACCGAGAACAATCAAGAGAACGAGAATAACGCTTCAACTGGAATACCATTTGAGTTGAAAATCAATATCACCGATTCAGAATTAGTTATTGTGGAAGATACATCGGTCCGTGACACCAATGCTGTTATTCTAAGGAGTACAGCTGTTCTTTCGTATCGTTCTGTTCCTCAAGAAGGAGAAAAGCCTCTTTCTTGCAATTTGTCTCATTGTGAACTGTTTTCCTGCATTCTGGGATTAGAAGAGGAGACTGCATTGTCTATAATAGATCCTGTCGGTGCTAGTTTGGATCTAACACAGAATAAATGTCTTGAAATACATCTGCAGCCTCTGTGTGTAAGATTAAGTTATCACGATGTAACCATGTTTTCCAGAATGCTCAGCTCATTACCGAAACAGACTCTGATAGCCAAACAGCGTTCAGGCGAAGCATTAACACCTACCGAAAAACAGGTACAGAAGCTGACGGCTCTGGGATTCACCGATGCAGACTGTAGATCAGCTTTGGATCTTTGTAACGGTCAATTGGATGAAGCAGCATTGTGGTTGACACAAAACGCAGTCCCTAATTCAGACACTGGCACGAACAACGAACGTGTTTTTTACACTGTCGAATTGCAAACTTCTTGCGCAAGAATATGCATTATAGACGATTGTAGAGATGCTGATGTACCATTGCTGGAGATTTCTTTATCGGATCTCAATTTGAGGCAAGAATTCATGGGTCCTGGTACAGTATCTGCTACGTTCACCATCGATTATTATAATAGAGTTCTGAGTGGTTGGGAACCCTTTATAGAACCCTGGCGCGCCACTGTTCAATGGGAACAGACGTCGTTAACTAACTCTCTCAATGCGAAGAGGCTGCAAATGTCTATAGATTCTCAAGATTCTGTCGACGTTAACGTAACTTCTACGCTGATAGAGTTGATAGAGTTGGTTAAGAACAATTGGATGCAGGATTTCTATTCGACTTCCGGTAAAGATATTTATATGAACAAGGCAAACAATGGGCAAGCGTATCGGCGTCGAATGCCTTTCATTCCCTTTGCATTGAGAAATGAAACTGGTTGCAAATTGTGGTTTAAAACTATTATTGCCACTGCGGACGATACCAAAGACGTTGGACAGAATTTCAAGGACAAGAATGTCTTTCAGAAAGACGATACGTGGCTTGAAGTCTCTCCAGGCGATACGGTTCCATTCACCTTTGAAGGGAGAGGAAAATTGAGACACAATGCCACGCATACTGTTAGGAGACATCAGATCACCGTACTGGTGGATGGATGGAGGTCCGTAGATCCTGTCACGGTTGATCGTGTCGGGATATACTTTCGTCATGCAAGTGCAAATATCACTGGTGCACATGTAGATACAACATTGGTATGTAATATTTATTTTTATTCATTTACCATTGTTCGTCTTTATTTTTTATGTTCATTCAGTTTCAGATGCTAACGCCAAAGGCTAGAATAGTATTCGCTGTCGAATTAGAGGGGTCAGCTAGAAAATTAGTAACTGTTAGATCGGCTTTACAAATATCTAATAAATTAAAGCACGCTGTGGAAATCAAGATGGAGAAATCTTTAAATCAATTTGGATGTAGGTTGTTATCGATCGTAATTTATTGGATTGCTATTTTTAAGTCTTCTTCTTCTTCTTCTTCTTCTTCTTATAGATCTCCCATTGGCTATGTCTGGTAGCGACAGAATTATTCAAGTACCTGCCCAAACCACCATATCGGTCCCTCTAACGCACACCGGTGTACAGATGTGTCTGAAACCCATCAGTTTGAACAATTTGTTCCAGTATTGTACAGAGACGATAGATTGGACCATAATGAAGAAGCCGCTAGAAGTTACGGAGAACCGTATCGCGTGTAGAGCTAACCATAACAATATATTTAGGTTTGTCTGTAATTATCCAAGCAAATAAATCATCTAACAGACATTTATAAATTATTCTGTTTTATAGAATGTGCGTAGCCGTGATGAGAGATAATTATCCCCTGGATATGAATCAGATGCTGCCAGCACACACCGTAACGGTGATGGCTCCTCTTACATTAACTAATTTACTGCCTCATGAATTATTGTTTGAGATTGGTACAGAGAATGGTAGAATCCGACCTGGTGGCAGTGCGGATTTGCACACCGTAAACGTTGAAGATCAGTTAGAAATTATTATACAGTTGGATGGATATCCTGGATCAGGAACGGTGATTAAAATTCTCTCGTTTTATTTATTTGTTTGTTTGTTTGTTTTTTCGATGCTTTGATAGTATCTGAAGTTTATATATTTGTTATAGATGTTGTTACCACCAAATACCAACTCCTTCACTGCTCGTCTAAGGCTGACCGATTCCTCTGGAAGAATATTATATCTTCACGCAGCTGTTAACGTAGAAAAGGGCTCCGCCATACAGATTAACATTACTGCACCATACTGGATCATAAATAAAACTGGCTTGCCACTGGTATTCAGGCAAGAAGGAGTTGGAATGGAGGCAGCTGGACAATTCGAAGAGAATGAAAAAGCCAGGATGGTGGCACCGTTGCTATTTTCTTTCAGCGATGAGGAAGCCAGCAGAACTTTATCAGTGAGAGTTGGCACTTCGGTGCATCCCCAGGGATTCCCTCAATGGTCTCAGCACTTTTACTTGCAGCCTGGTATACAGGTCTGTAAATATTAGATAAATATTATTGAATACAAAAGAATACAAAAGAATACAAAAGAATACAAAAGAATACAAAAGAATACAAATTAATTTCTAACACTTACAGGTACATCGTCTAAGAGTATCTCTTCGCGATGGTAGACCCGATATAGTATACCTGATTAGTGTAGCTATGCGGACAGCTAGAGGAAAGTACAGAGCTACAACTGTAGTCACATTGTCTCCAAGATATCAGCTACATAATAAATCAAGTTCCACTTTGGAACTGGCCCAGAAGTGTTTTACCACGACAATCGTAAGTAACAATGGGTTGGTTATTCGTTCTATTTCGCAATGGTGTTCCTTTATTGTTTCCCTTCCAGAGTCATTTGGATGCTCAAGCAACGTATATCAAAATTATGCCGGATTGTTACATGCCATTTCACTGGCCACGTCTTGACAAAGATTTACTTTTATGTGTTCGTATTATAGATGTTAAAGACTGTATGTGGTCAGGTGGTATTAGACTGGACGATAATTATTCGTTGACAATTAATATCAGAGATACGGCGGGAAGGATGTATTTTCTTCGAGTAGATGTGGTTTTGCAGGAGAGTACGTATTTTATAGTGTTCACGGACGCGGACACTATGCCTCCGCCCATAAGAGTGGACAATTTCTCAGAGGTGGCTTTGGTAGTTAATCAGGTGACTAATCGATAAGTTCCGTACCAAATACGCTAAAAATAGCATAATCATTAGCAGCCGTTTGCCAAGCCATTTAACTGAATTAATTAGAAACTATTTTCAAGAGTATTTTCCTAGGTTACCGTGCACGACAACTCTCAATGGACGGTCAGACCACACTCTTCCGTGCCATACGCCCTGGATGAACCCATACAGTCCGCTGGTTTAGTTTTGACAGCCCCTGGAGGCGTCACAGCAACGTACGACTTGAATATACTTGGAGAGGGGAGGGTTCTGACTTACGAGAACTTTATTTACATTGCTTTCACGGGTAATTGAAATTTTCTTACGAAATATTTAATCGTTTCTCTCTTATAAATATCTCTACATTCTTGAAAATAGGCACCTTTAAAACTGATTGCGACCTAGGGACAGGGGAGGGTGGTCTGGACCCTCTGGATGTTGAAACACAGAGACTAGTTTTGGAAGCTGGCCCTGGTGGTTGGGTTGCTTTGCGCAGGAAGCAGTACGGTGCTAGGTCTCAGTTATGGAGAATGACTGGCGATGGTCAGTTACAGCACGAAGGTATATTGAAAAAAAGAAAACTCTTATTCATTGACGTTTATCTTCTTTCTTGTAACTGGTTAAAAATAATATTTGTAATAACTAGGGTCTAGTCCACCCAGAGACAAACATACAAAGACGCCAGAAACTGTGTTAGTATTGGATATAGCAGGTACAGCTCCACAACCGTTCACTTACTGTGCTCTTGCCTTGAGAAAACCCGATCCTCGAAGGAGATCTACGCAAACCTGGCGATTCACCGATGATGGGCGATTGTGTTGTGCGCATAAGAACATGTGTGTGCAATCGAAAGATGGATTTATGGGATTACACGAAGGTTTGAAACGTTGTGATCGTTGGATCTTGAACATTTTTTTCAGCTAGGCCTCTATTTATTGATTATTTTATCACTTTTTACATAAATTTTTTATATTCAGAATAGAAGATACAACTGGAACTATTTCGATAAATTCTATATAGAAATTCATCGTCACGCCCTTTTATTTTATTTGCCAGAGCTTTGTCACTTGTCTAATTTGCTTACCGAGTATCATCACTGCCACGCAAATTAAGATTTCGTGCGACTAAAACGATATTTCATTTATTTTGTTAGACGTTAAAAAGTTCGAAAGATAAAAAAACAATTAATATCTTGATTTAAGTAAAATGGCTGTAAATGTATAGTTACAAATCAGTTCTTGTGTCCCTTGCGTTTAATTAATTTGGAACCTCCAGTTATTTATTCTTTGAATTACACTGTTCTCGTGAAAATGTCTCATAAGGATAATGTTGCAGGCGGCAGTGTTGCCCGTTGGCAAATGTGTACGTATAGATTCGGAGTACATTAAAATCATCAATTATAAGTATTCTAAGCGCTCACACCTTCGCTTGTTTTTTTATTTGATTCGCGGTATGCTCGTCGAATAACAAGATGCATGCACTCGATATCTTAACTTTTAATCTTTTACACAGTTACTCGGTTCCTATCGAAATGCTCATCGTGTACAACTTGTGTATGACTTTTTAGGGAGCGAAGCAGTATTGGGTCCCCAAACGCACACAAATCCTCCTCCAATTGAGCAACGCGTGGGAAGACAAAAACTGAGGCCAGGATCCGGTTTCCTCTCTGTTACAGTGACCACCGATGGCCCAACAAGAGTACTTCAGGTGTTGGATATCAAAGAAAGGGTACGAATATTGAACGAATATTGAACGAATATTGAACGAATATTGAACGAATATTCGTGTAATATTAAAGTGTATCAATTTTTGGCGTTCTATTACAGAAAAAAACATTCGCTTTGTTGGAAGAACGTGATTGGTCGCATATTGCAGTCAGCCATCGACCAACTCAAATAAATAATGACGCGGAAAAGATAAATTCCAGAGAATTGGAATTAAAAGTCAATTTGACAGCTGGCTTAGGACTCTCAATCGTTTCTCGAAGACCGGTGGAGGAATTATTGTTTGCTCGTTTGGCTGGTATTTCCTGGGAGCTAGTCCAAACTCCTGCCAATACGACTCTGGATTTAAGCGTGGAGGATATACAAATTGACAATCAATTATTTGAAGCACAATGTACTTCTGTTCTTTACGTAACACGGTCGACGAGAGTCAAAAGTGAGCATAGACCAGCCATACATGTGGTTGCGGAAAAGTTGAAATCGAAAAACCAAAATGCAGAGATATACAAGCACGTGGTAGTGAGCATTAAGCCACTTTGTATACATTTAGAAGAGAAATTGATACTAAAATTGGCTGCCTTCGTTGGAGCAGGAAGATCAGAGCTAGAGGTACCTGTGGATGAAAATGATTTCAAGGCTCAGAGATTTATCTCCGAAGTGTCCGCTGCACATGCTAAACGATACTACTTTGGCGCGTTAAAGATTGTTCCTAGCCAAGTAAGCATAATTGATTGGAATATTAGATAAAATAAATAATATTTTCTATAATATATACGTATAATATATTCGTTGCAGGTGAAATTAAGCGTGCTGACTACAACGAAACTGCCGCGTCACCTCCAAGCCATAAAACGACAATTAGGATTAACTTTAATCAAGTTCGAAGACGCTACTATTGAATTGGAGCCATTCATTAAGAAACATCCTTTCGAGAGCACTCAGTTCCTAGTACATTCCATTCTAAAACATTTCAAAGATGTACGATCGCTAAAATCCCTTATTTGTCGATTCGTTTCAAGCTTTACGTTAAGATATTTTTGTTTCTTTTTATTTTAGGAATTAAAATGGCAAGCTGCAGTGATATTAGGATCGGTGGACTTCTTGGGTAATCCTCTAGGTTTCGTAAACGATGTTACGGAAGGAGTCTCTGGTTTAATTTACGAAGGAAGCGTGAAAACTTTAGTAAAAAATGTCACGCATGGTATATCGAACTCTGCTGCCAAAGTGACAGAGTCTTTATCCGATGGACTAGGAAGAGTAATAATGGATGAAAGACACGAAGAAGCTAGACAGAGAATTCGAGCTAATACCGCAGGTAGCAGTGATCACTTAGTAGCTGGATTAAAAGGTTTTGGCTTTGGATTGCTCGGAGGGGTGACCAGTATCTTTAAACAGACCTATGACGGAGCCACGAACGAAGGATTTCCCGTATGTTCGTTAAAATTTCAAATTTCCAATAATGTAGATCATGATGAATCAATTAAATCGTCGTAAATAATTGCAGGGTTTCTTTGCTGGATTTGGCAAAGGAGTCGTTGGAACTATCACGAAGCCAGTCGTAGGAGTGTTAGATCTTGCTACCGAAACTGCTACTGCTGTGAGAGAAACTAGCAGAAGGTAGGTATTTTTTAAATTATACTTAACAGTTATTATATTCTTCTTATCTTCTCTGTTTTTCTTCAGTGCCCATCGTACGATACCAAAACGTGACAGATCTCCTCGTGTGGCCAGTGGTTCTGCTGGTCTATTACCATCCTATAATCGACAGCAAGCAGAGGGCCAAGAATTTCTCTACATAATAAACGATCATAATTATTCAGAATTATTCGTGGCGTACGAGTGTTTGCGTAGCGGAACAGAGAACTTGAGGGTTCTCGTTTCCAACGAAAGGGTTCGCGTGATTTCCGGGGGTACTAAAGGGGTGGTAACCGAAGTCAGCCTGGCTGATCTATTGTATTGCCAACCAATGAACAAAGTAGAAAACAACGGCGTCACCTTATATTATATCGAATTAATATCTAGATCAGATTCAACGATAGCTGTTAACGTGGATGGTCCGGAACTCCTTAGAAGACCCAAAGTTCGCTGTGACAACGAAGAAGTAGCCAAAAGAGTTAGTGTTAATGCAGAATTTATTTAATTATTACTATTACTACATTTATACTATTTTAAAATTATTACAGGTATCGCAACAAATTAATTATGCTAAAGGAATGCACGAGGAGCGTAGCTTGACTCTTTCTTCATCGGATAATATGCTAGATGACGTACAGTACTACAAGTAGTTGCGGACAGTCGTGCACGGACACTTTCTACTTTCCGTTCGACCCACAGTTTGTAATCACTGCGCGTTTCAGAAATTGCCGAGATTTTCAAAAGAAAATTTACCGCTTTAAATTGACTAAAAAAATGTTTCGGTTTCAGCATTAGTTCTAAAACAATAAGAAGAACCGTCAGATCGTTCACTGTTGGTAGAACAGGCAAGTGATTCCAAACTTTTGGCCAGTAGTGTATATTTCGTATGCTAGTCAATTTTCCGGTTTCCTTGTGTATCTTTTTCTTCGTTTCTTTTTCTTCTTTTTTAACAGTGCATATGCTGATGCCTTACTACGCTTAAAACTAAGTTGATGATAAGACTGATACGAGGTACCGTCTCTGTTAATAAGCAGCGTCCGCAAAATTAACACGTGAACGAAGTTCAGACAATATTTTTCGGAACAAGATGTGAAAAAAGGCGTCTGATTATCGCACAGGTAGCACACGTACACATTTTTTATACCAACGTACAGATAGGAGACAAGCAGGCAGGATGTCTTTGAAAGAAAAAAAAAGAAAAAAAAAACGCGAGATTTTTTTAATAGAATGTATATATAGATACATATGTGTAAGATATAGTTAAGGTATATACTTGGGGTAAATCTACTTAAAACTGAATAAGAGATTAAGAAAAAAAAAAAAAAAA
>SMSQ01025470.1:561720-573188 GCA_019453375.1 Ctenoplectra terminalis | reverse complement strand
AAAAAAAAAAAAAAAAAAAAAAAAAAAAAAGGAAAAAAAAAGATAACAAACAACCAAAGTTTTTACAATAGTATAGGGTATTTATTTTCTATATTAACGGGTTTGATATCTTGCAGACTATTTTTCGTTCGTGATTATGAACTATATATATTTTTTATGCTGTTCGTTGTATAAAGATAATACGATTATACCAGTAACCAAAGTATTAATAAGTGTACATTCTTCTTCTAATATTACGTGTGTAAAACAAGGAAGGAAAAAACCATAGTTTAAAAACTTTGTAAAGACATTGTAAGATCTAAAAATCATCAGCTCTATTTAAACATCATTTTTATTAAACCTGATGTTTTGTACAGTTCGAGTATATACATACATACATATATATATATATATATACATATATATATGTGTGTTTGTGGTAATTAAGGGAATAAAAAACGACATGTTAGTAATGTATAAATAATGGATTGTACATAACGATTGTCTAGATTTGTTATATCTTGAGATTTTCACGCTGTCAACGTAATTTAATAAAGGAGTCCTATTTTTGTTCGATAATTTTGTCTTTTGTTATCGGTACAACGTAGATAATCTTTAAACGTATGTAAAGACGGAAGAATTTTCCTTTACTTTTTCAAAATATAGATAACATTGTAATTTTAAAATCAAGAAGTCGAAACTCGTCTGCTATCTGGAGATAACGTTATCAGTGACAAATTTAGATCCCGTAAACATGGCGTCTTTCGCGATCGTTTAAAATGTCAAACTGATCTTCAGAATTTATTGAATAAGTGCATCTTATTAATGTAATAAAAATCATCGAACAAGAGAAAATTTGGATCCGGACGTATTCTAGAAATTATCTGAATCTGATACGGCGAACAACAAAGGAGAACGAAACTTTTTCATCGGACGGAAGAAGCATAACCTAAAACAATGGACGAAACGTATTTCGACGAAGGACCAGCGGGAAATTTTGAAACGGCTACCCTAGAAATCACTAAGGAGCTCGATGGCAACGAATTTAATAATCAAAATACTGTATCCGCTGGTGAATGCTTTATATGTATAATGGTAGCAACAGTAGTTGTATAAAATTCGATCAAGTATACTGTCTTAATAAGATGGAAGGCTTTGGAAGTATTTTCTGATAATGTTCTTTGTTTCCTTTGTTTCCTTTTTTTTGATTACTGCTAAGTAAGACACAACGGTTCACTTGTTGTTTGTAATTTTTGTAATTCTTAGGAGTGGATACTGTAAAGAACAGGGAGAATGGAGGGAAAATTTTAAACCAAGTTCCATCATCGAAGGATCTTTCTAATATTCCTTTCAAACATATAGATATTCGTTCATTTTTTTCTGATAGAAATGAAGTTATAGACAGGGCAATAAAAGATTGCCAGGATAGTTTAATAAATGAAGAAGAGAAGAACATTGTTGGAACCTGGCTTTTAACAGAGTAGGAGACTTAACATATGTAAATCTTATTGGATTGTCATATAATACGATGATTAACGTTAGAATTTGTTTGTAGAATAAGTCTGTGGGATATCGAGAAAGAAAGATTGGTAATACTTACGAAAAAAGCAATTTATTCGATAAAATATGACTTCATATCCTTAAAGATACTCGAGTACAATTGGGTACCTTTATCGGAAATCGATTTGCTAATTTCTGGCGAATTGGTTTATCCGCCTACGTCTTTAGCGCCGTAAGTATCGAAATAAATTAAACAATTAAATATTGCGATTAAACTCTAGTTGAAGAAAACGAATCATAGGTAGAATGTGTTTTTATAAATACACGAACGATTTTTAGACGATTAAGTGGATTGGCAGAAGGGGTATCATCAATAATTCATTGTGCAGTTCGTCAAGATCGGTCCTCTCTTACTTCTTGTACAGGTCTTACACAGTTTGAACCTAGGTACACTGAGTTCGTATATAGAACAGAGACCCCTTCTTATTTTAAAAAAGAACTACTTTGCGTTTCTTTTACCGTTTTCTATTAACAATGTTAATATCTTTTTATGTCAAATACATGTAGCTAGCCTGAAAGTATTTCCTTTTCAATGGAATTGAAATACTTGCATAGTATAGTTATTTATTTATTTCAGTTAATAGTTACACTTATGCTTGTAAGCTGTTGCTTTAATAACATAACACTTATGTTTCATTGCCTTGTTTTATGTATATTAATTCTTAGATCTTGGTGTTTGATAGTTGAAACGATTACATTTTATTATACCGAATTAAAATGGACTTTTCAGAAAAAGACACATGTCCGGCATAAGACTGATGTGGAACAAGGGTAATCCATTGCCAATGACCAAGAAATGGAATCCCTTTGCAAAGGATATTCCGTGGCTCACTTATACTAGTCATCCTCTATTTTGGTACAAAGGTAAATATGGTTTATTCGTACCAAACTGTGACATTTTCAAAAATTGTGATACCGTTTGTAGGATCAGAAGTAGAGAAAGCAAAATTCAGCGTGGAGGGTTTGCAGTCGTCGATCGGTGATCTATTGCCACCAGAGAGCAGTATAAGAAATGGATTTATCATCATAGAAAATTACTTCGGCGTAGGTGCCTTGATACACAATAGAAACGGACTAGGTTTTTTCAAAATTCGTGGCAAAGTCAGCTTTTAATTTGGTTCGCAAGATACTATTGTTTGATTTTTCGAAAATTCGCATTTCGATTACTATAGCTATACTAGTATCCAAGCTTCCATTTATAAATTTTACGATATTTATAACGAAATATCAAAACTAGAAATATACGTGTAATTTACATATAAAATTCTACATAGAGAAACCCTCGGTTAAATCTCCGTTTACGCGCCAAGGTTTCTGTCGTGGAATATTCTTAAGCATATCGTATAAATTTTATCGCGTATAATATGAGCATTTTCACTCGGTACCTGGCTGACAGAAAACTAAAAATAGATATTAAGTATGTACATCGTATTAAAATAATAATATAATAATAGCATGTAATCGCGTTCATCTATATCTTCTAGATATAAAAATATCTTTTATAATTCCTTACTGTAAAAATGAAGCTTAACCTTTCTGTATGATATTAAATAAAGATAATTCTTCTTTAAAAACTGAATAAAAGATTTGTTTTATTTTCCCCTTGTTATCTAAAAACTTGTTTTAAACTCTCGTAACATTCTGCACGAATGCACATAACAAAATATTATGTTGGTAATCAAATTTCGTCCGTAAAGATTATTTTTTACGATTTACATATCAAAATAGCCTTATCGTGCCGTTAAAAAGTAACCGTGTAAATAAATTATACCGATAATACGTTTAAAATTATTTATATAAAAGATTTTTTTATGTAATAAAATCACTGGTTGGTTAGGTTCAAATGTAACAGGTGTACAATACTACCTGTTGACCTAATTTATTCTATTGTTTGATCTTATCTCAAATTGTACGGATAATAAAATTAAGAAATCGGTAAAATTGAAATATTTTTGGATATCTTGGCACGCTCGATCGTTTTTTTTTTTTTTTTTTTATCAGTAAGTCTGATAAATCTGAATAAAGTTAACTATATTTTTTAAACAATTTTTTTTATCTAATCTTTATAACAATGTACGTTTTAATGTTTTCTTAATTCATGATCTTTTACAGATACGTTTACAATTTAAAACCTGAAAGTCGAGACCAAAAAGATATAATGCAATCGAACGTTTATGAGTTCAACAAGAGTCAATTAACGTTATTAAATCATAAACTGACTATTTCCGAGGGAAAGGATCTCTAATAGAGATGTACTACGCTAGATCAATGTCAAAGCTATAACATGTACCTCTACCGTTTTAAATCGCGGTCCGTGTTTTTAATTGGATTTGGAATCGGTTTTCTTCTCGCATTACTCCTGCCTGTCGTACGAGATGTATTTACCTGCACCTCTTCTTGTCAAGGAACCTTATCGAACTCCTACTCTACGACCAAGAGCGCTCTTCTTGAATGGTTCGTGTCTGACGCCCGATTTGACAAAGAAACTGTCATTCAAACTTGGAAAGAATCAACAAACTTAACATATAACGAATGGTTGAAGGATAGGCAAATGAGATTAAATGATATTGATACAGATGCTTTTCTTTATGGACCTGAAAATAAGAAGAAATTGGAAGCCAATTGGTTGAAGTCACGTGTTCATATCACTTGTGTTGTCTTTGTAAAGAAAATTAAATTAGCTAGATCTATTCAGGATACTTGGGGGAAACATTGTAATAAGATATACTTCTTTGGTCAAGAGAAAGACTCCAAAGTGCCTATTGTAACTTTTAAAATAAAACTAGTATCTTCGTGGCAACTGTTGTGCGAAGCCTTCAACTATATTTGGAGAGATAGCAAAACCTTGCAGTGGCTTATTTTTGTAAAGGACGATACACTGGTGATTCCTGAAAATCTACGTTACATGGTTGGTCCATTGGATCATACTCAGAACCATTATCTGGGTCATACGGTTATTCTGTGGGGCCAGCCTTACAACATTGCCGATGCAGGATATGTGATTAGCATAGGGGTTCTCAAAAAACTAATTAAAATGTTTGATAACTCGGAGAAATGCGTAACTGGTGGCAAGTATTGGAAACAGGAAGATTATTATCTTGGTAAATCTTTTATCACCTCTGATACGCCTAATCTACCGCGTTATATTTAAACCAGTATTTTTAATTATTTCCAGCTAAGCATTTGGTCACTATAGGAATTTATCCTTCTGATACAAGAGACCAATACTTAAGGGGTACCTTCCATGGATACTCTTTGCAATCCTTGCTATGGGGTATTGTTAAAACCAGTATTTATTGGTCTCGTGCTTTGTACCCCATAAAAAATGAGTGTTGCTCATTTATGTCTGTTACTTTTAACGTTGGAGAAGCTGATAAAATGTATACGTTCAATTATTTATTATATTATTTCCATGTCTTAAAGAAAAAAGCTGTCTTTGGAAGCAGAAAGGCTGCAGTATCTATACCCGATGAAGATGTATGATTATTACTTTATTATAAATGTATTATGGTAAAAAAAAAGTTGAAATTAACAAAGAATTATCGATTTCAGGTGTGGAAAATCGCGTTGAAAGAAGAATTTAATATTACGCATTTAAGTAACATTTCTAGCGAGAGTTATTACCAGATATGGCATTCGAAATATTCCGAACCGGAACAATTAATCAGCAAGAATTATCCGGTTAAAGATATAGATAGATCTAACTAAATTTTTCTCGTACAATCCTTATATACTTTGAAGAACAAGGTGCTATAGGATTGATAAGTTTTGTACAGCTATTTTGTACCCAGTTAACATATTAAGTACCTCAAACGATTACCAGATAGTTAATATTTTAATAAGTTTAAGATACAATAATGTTAGCTGTGTTATAGTTTAATAATTGTTGCTGTTGTTTACATGTTGTTTATGAAAGATCACTGAAGTTTTATGACACAACGTTGTAAAAAAAAGTTGAAATATTTATCAGGTTGCACTGTATATTAACAAGTTTTATTGATACGACAAATGGGGGAACGGCGGAGTAGCGTTGGTTGTTTGATAACTGTTTCCCTTGTTACGCCATCGTTGCCTTATCTAACTAATTAGGAACTCATTAACGCTTGGAATGACCCTGATAATCGAATCACGGCTTTAATTTTAAATGTATGTCAAGAATACTGGAACAATGGCCTCTTCGTAATCTTCTATTTTGATTATCTATCTCTGAATAGCAAAGATGAGCAGCTAAGCTGTTTAGAAGAATTATTTTTAGCTGTAAGTGAACTATTGCAGTACCTGATAACATACGCGTATATATATATATATATATATTTTTTTTTTTTTTTTCAATGCATAATTTCATTTAATAATTATCACGTAAATAATTTACTTCTATGACAATAAACATATGATTTTTTCAGAAGTAAAATTTTGATAATTTACGAATCCCTAGCACCGTTTAATTCCCTCTAATGACCTATATTTTTTCGTCGAATTCATTTATCAAGCTAGACTTCAGTTATCGGTTATCCGCTTCCTTTTGGAAGTGGCTATATAAAAGAAGAATTGTATTAATTCGCATATTTGGTGAGAGTAGCCTTTCCCATAACATTCTATGCTAACATTTCTTTTTAATGAGCACGATATAAGAGTAGATGCTTCAGCATGATTCCGTGGTATGTGTTCTTCAACATTGCCATAATCGCTACAATCACTAATCAATTAGTAGTTGGAAATAATTCTGTGAAATCTTCCGATATAGCAGAGTAAGTAATTCAATAATACTTCTCTTAGGAGCCTTTAACATAAATTAAATTAATAATTAAATTATTCAGCACCACGATTTCATTGAACGACCTTCTAAAAGTAGACTACGAGGGTGTGAAAAGTACGAAGAGGGGAAGCGAACCACCTTTGTTCCCAGGGGGTTGCGACAGACAACCAGATTCGCCCGTACACGGCGAAATAAGATGCTCCGTTGACAGGTAAATAACTTTGTTAATTGATAAATTAATGATATCTCTAATTATTATACTTGAATATTTATAAGTTTTTGTTTGCAGCGGATGTATTGCAACTTGTGATCGTGATTACAAGTTTCCCAATGGGGTGACACAATTAGCTGTAATATGCATGAACAAAGAATGGCTAGTTTCTGGCACAGACTGGAGTTCTATTCCCCACTGTGAACGTGAGTTTCGCTTAGAAATATTTCATTATTTTGTTATAATATTATGTATACAATAAATGTACTTCTATACTTCCAGCAATTTGCATGCCAGAGTGTTTGAACAATGGCATATGCATCGCTCCCCATCACTGCAACTGTCCTCAGGATTTCACTGGACCCCAATGTCAATTCGAAAACAAACCGTGCCTCAATTACCCTGCTCCAGTGCTTAACGCGTACAAGACTTGCAACTCACAGTATGCTGTTAAGAATATAAAATTTTATTTTACTTGAAATACTTGTCCGAAGTATTTTTATTTCTGTGTTTTTTCCGTTAGATCTTGTACCATATCCTGTATGAAGAATTTCACGTTTCCGGATGGCACCTCCGTTACTAATCTGATTTGCAAGAACGGAAACTGGGAACCCACTAGGAAAGATTGGGTATCCGTTCCGGATTGCGAAGGTATATCTTAAATTCTCTATTTACAACTAAACAGTTTAAAACTTATTACCATGTAACAATTTTATATTTTTCTTTTTATTATAGCTGTATGCGATCCACCTTGCCAAAATGGTGGTAATTGTCTTCCATCAAATACTTGCCAGTGTCCACAAGCGTACAGAGGACCTCAGTGTCAATATTGTAAGTATAATTTATTTATTTGAATAAACCGATTAATTAATTAACCGACTAATTAATCTTAATGTAGCTGCTGACGTCTGTAATGGAGAGAAATTAGGCTTCAATGGAGGCTTCTTCTGCAAAAGTGTTGATGATAGTTACTTCTGTACCATAAACTGTCCTGCTGAAGTGGAATTCGAGTTTCCACCAGCCTCTGCATACGTTTGCAACTATGAGACTGGTGCTTTCACGCCGCAGCCCATTCCTCAGTGCAACTACAACGAAAATATGAACGTAATTTCTTTGGGGGCTACGTACAATTCTTATGTTAAGCAGACTAATCACACTTGGACTTACCAGAATGTCTTCAACTCGCATGCCAGCCAATCCCCACTGATTCAAGACAATTATGGAATCACAGATCATTATAGCAATTACGAAACCAATATGACCTCGAATACGGTAACAATTTGTCTTAATCGAATAATAAAATCTTTAATTTGACTACAGTACACTTATACTACTAAATTATATTTTATTTAATGTTAGATGATGTTCAATCCTTTGGAAAACAACATGCTATTTATTGAAGAAAAAAAACCAGTTCCGGAAACTTGTTTCACTTGGGGTGGAGTGCACTACAAGACTTTTGATGATATTGTCTTCAGTTTTGATAGTCAGTGTTCCCACATCCTGGTCCAAGAAGCACAGAACAGATTGTTCACGGTGACAGTGGAGAATAGTCCGACTTGCAAAGTACAGGATTGTTTCAGAATTATCAAGATATTCGTTCGGGACAAAGAATACATTTTGCTGCGAAACGAAGAAGGTGTACCAGAGTTTAGAACTCCAAAGAAGCTGCTTCCAATCCCAGCACAACTCCCTGCATTGAGGACTGACTTGTCTGCGCATTTTATCGTGGTAACATTAGACTCTTTGGGAGTTCAGTTAAAGTGGGACGGAGCGCTCATGCTACAGGTAGAAGTTCTTGAAAACATGTGGAACAAGACAGTTGGTCTATGTGGTAACATGAATGGTAATAAAAATGACGACTTGATAAGCAAGAATGAAGAACATACTAAGAGTGTCGCGGCGTTTGCGACTTCCTGGCGGACAGAAAACATTGGAGGTACCGTTTTGTTACTCTGTAGTTGAAAATAGAATTTCTCAGTTACCGATATTTAATTTCTGTTTGATTGTTTTCAGAAACGTGCGATGAATATCCAGATACCAGTCACTCCTGTGTATCGAATCCAATAGTCACCAGAGACGCGATTCAGTTTTGCACAAACTTACTGGCTGATCACAGATTCAAGGTGTGCTCCAATACAATCAGTGTCTCCCAATTGCAGACTGCTTGTCTATGGGATTACTGTTCTTGCACAGACTATGATAGAAGAAAATGCGCCTGTGATACGATGAACGTCTATGTCAGACAATGTGCTCATAAAAAAGTTGTGTCTTTATCTGGTTGGAGGAACAACGATACCTGTCGTAAGTTTTAATCTTGTCGATTCAGTGTATAAAATGTCGATGATGCAAGTGTTTCTAATTTTTCCACGATATTGCAGCTATGGTATGCAATTATGGACGAGTCTACATGACGTGTGGCCCGAAAGTAGAGTCATCTTGCTGGACAGGAGTGGAAAAGAAACTAAATACAGAAAACTGTGAAGAGGGTTGCTTCTGTCCGGAAGGAACAGTAGCTCACGAAGGAAGATGTATTTATCCGGATGAATGCCCTTGCAGGCTACGCGGAAAATTGTTCCAACCTGGAAAGAGTGTACAAAAAAATTGCAACACTTGTACATGTTCCGCTGGAAAATGGATATGTACTCAGGCTAAATGCAGTGCTAGGTGTGCTGTGATTGGTGATCCCCATTACACTACCTTTGATGGTAGACACTATGATTTCATGGGAAAATGCAAATACTATTTAATGAAAGGAGATGACTACAGCATCGAAGGTGAAAACGTTCCCTGTTCTGGTGCAATATCGGAGGTTTGTTAATGATATTGTTGGTATACATTATCTTATAACATAAAGTCATCGTTGGAAAATTGTAATTTTGTTTGCAGAATATGGGATTTGTTCCTTCTGATGCACCATCTTGTACAAAAACTGTTACAGTCAATTACAAAGATACTTCGGTGAAACTTAAACAGCATAGACAAGTGCTGATTGACGGAGATGATCTAACAGTGTTTCCGTCAGTTATTGATGGAATTAGAATACGTATTGTAAGCAGTATATTCCTGGTCGTTCGATTACCAAATGATTTGGAGATATGGTGGGATGGGATCTCCCGCGTTTACATAAATGCTCCTCCTGAATTCCATGGTTAATTAATTTTCATAGTCACGTTTATTCCTATAAAAACTTTATCTTCAATTTCTGATTTTATACGATTATTAGGTAAAACTATGGGACTGTGTGGCACATTCTCTGAGAACCAGAAAGATGATTTTATTACACCACAGGGTGATACCGAAACCACGGCAGTATCTTTTGCAAATAAATGGAAATCCGACGAAGTTTGTCCGAATGCCCCTGAAAAAGAATTAGATCATCCCTGTGATCTTGATCCACAAAAACGAGCCACTGCAAAACAATATTGCTCTTATCTATTCAGTGACATCTTTGCTGGTATTTTATATAAATTTTGTCTGACAAATCTTCCAGTTTTAGGATACTTATGATCTTATATTTTAGGCTGTCACTGGCACGTGGATCCAGATACATTTTACAAAGACTGTTTATTCGATATGTGCTCTTGCAAAGTTGAAGTTGATTCTTGTCTTTGCCCCACGTTGGCTGCGTATGCCAAAGATTGTGCAGCTGCTGGAATAAAGCTTTTGTGGCGGCAGAACGTGAACGAATGCACGATTCACTGTCCTGGAACTCAGATATATCAAATTTGTGGGAACAGTTGCACCAGGTACACCATAATTCAAAGTTAATAAAACATCCATAATTGTGAGACACTTGTAATATATTCTGAAACATTTATAAGGTCTTGTGGGGATATATCCTCTTATCAAGACTGCAAGCAAGATTGTGTAGAGGGATGCAATTGTCCGGAAGGAGAAACATTGGATGTTCGTGGAGAATGCATTCCAATTGGACAGTGTTCTTGCATTTTTGATGGAGTAGAATTTGAGGCAGGGCACAAGGAAGTCAGGCCTGGAAATACGGCTCTTGAACTTTGCACCTGTGCAGGTTTCGTTTTTCACAACTCTAAAATATATTTAATTAAAACCAAATTTATACGTAGTTTCATGAATTGCTTTTAAACAGGAGGCATTTGGACTTGTCGAGAAGCCACACAGGATGAAATTACAAAGTTTCCAGCAGCCAATGACTTCCTAACGTCGTGTCTAGCAAGCAACCACCAGGAAGTCATAGACTGCGCATTAACAGAGCCCAGAACCTGTCGCAATATGCATAAGCCAATTCAGAAGCCATCAGTCTGTAAATCTGGTTGTGCTTGCAAGCCTGGTTACGTTCTAGATGAACCACGTGGCAATTGTATCAAGGAGGAGTCCTGTCCGTGTCATCATGGAGGCCAGAGCTACGAAGAAAGGTCTGTTATCCAAAACGAATGCAATACTTGCGAATGCATGAACGGAACGTGGAAATGCACTGATAGAATATGCGCAGGTAACATCGTAAACAATAATTTATACCATGAACCATTAAATTTTTTCTATTTATCCAAACTTTTGCATCATTAGGAGTCTGTTCTGCCTGGGGAGACTCGCATTATAAGACATTCGATGGAAAAATCTACGATTTTCAAGGAATGTGCGACTACGTCTTAGTGAAAGGTTCTTTGAGTCCAGAAGACTCTTTTGGTGTGACCATTCAAAATGTTCCTTGCGGAACAACTGGAGTAGCATGCTCTAAATCGATTACTCTTACTATTGGAAGCGATCAGAACTCAGAAACGATTGTTTTAACCAGAGGAAAGGAACTTCCCGTGGATAATTTTAAGAGAATTGCAATTAGAACAGCCGGATTGTTCGTATTCGTTGACGTGCCGGACATGGGATTGACGGTACAGTGGGACAAAGGTATCTTTCCTAACGTAATAGTTCCCACATAATTTCTTTCTACAATATAAAGCTATTCTGGATTTTTTTTTTTTTTTA
>SMSQ01025470.1:549696-561618 GCA_019453375.1 Ctenoplectra terminalis | reverse complement strand
AAGCCTGGTTACGTTCTAGATGAACCACGTGGCAATTGTATCAAGGAGGAGTCCTGTCCGTGTCATCATGGAGGCCAGAGCTACGAAGAAAGGTCTGTTATCCAAAACGAATGCAATACTTGCGAATGCATGAACGGAACGTGGAAATGCACTGATAGAATATGCGCAGGTAACATCGTAAACAATAATTTATACCATGAACCATTAAATTTTTTCTATTTATCCAAACTTTTGCATCATTAGGAGTCTGTTCTGCCTGGGGAGACTCGCATTATAAGACATTCGATGGAAAAATCTACGATTTTCAAGGAATGTGCGACTACGTCTTAGTGAAAGGTTCTTTGAGTCCAGAAGACTCTTTTGGTGTGACCATTCAAAATGTTCCTTGTGGAACAACTGGAGTAGCATGCTCTAAATCGATTACTCTTACTATTGGAAGCGATCAGAACTCAGAAACGATTGTTTTAACCAGAGGAAAGGAACTTCCCGTGGATAATTTTAAGAGAATTGCAATTAGAACAGCCGGATTGTTCGTATTCGTTGACGTGCCGGACATGGGATTGACGGTACAGTGGGACAAAGGTATCTTTCCCAACGTAATAGTTCCCACATAATTTCTTTCTACAATATAAAGCTATTCTGGATTTTTTTTTTTTTTTATATTCTAATGTTACTTGCAGGCACCAGAGTGTACATAAGATTAGAACCCACATGGAAAAGCCGCACAAAGGGACTCTGTGGCGATTACAATGATAATAGCGAGGATGATTTCCAAACGCCTTCAGGTGGGATCTCAGAAGTGTCTGCCAACTTGTTCGGAGACTCCTGGAAGAAAAATGAGTTCTGCCCTGAGCCTAAGGATGTTAGAAATCCCTGTGAACAGCATCCAGAAAGAAATTTGTGGGCTGTACAAAAGTGTGGAATATTAAAATCACCAACTTTCCAACCATGTCATTCTGAAGTCGATGTGGAGAGTTATTTGCATAATTGCATTTTCGATACATGTGGTTGCGATACAGGTAAAGTCGTATTAATTTGTAAAATCAACTAGAATTCTCGATTATACTATTTTTTATGTTCCAGGAGGAGATTGCGAATGTCTCTGCACTGCTTTGGCAGCGTATGCTCAGGAATGCAATGCAAAGGGAGTCCCCGTTAAGTGGCGTAACCAAGAACTCTGCCCGATACAGTGTGATGAAACTTGTAGCTCATACTCTCCTTGTATCACAACTTGTCCCCGAGAAACCTGCGATAATCTTATGACTCTAAAGGATAAGTCGCACTTATGTTCCCAAGACACTTGCGTCGAGGGATGTTCCGTAAAATCTTGCCCCCGGAATCGAGTGTACAGCAATGACAACTACACAGAGTGTGTTCCCAGGGAAACTTGCAAGACACCTTGCGCTAAAATCGATGGGGTATGTTTACGAAGTGAGTTAAACATTTTCTTTCCCATAATGAAAATTTGTATTACAGATAATCTACTACGAGGGTGACAATGTGAAGAAAGACGAGTGTCAGATCTGTTTTTGTAGTCGTGGAAAAGTGTTGTGCAAGGGAGAGCCTTGTACAAGTTCCACAATTTCAGAAACTATACCACTGGAAGAGCCACAAAAATGTGTGGATGGTTGGACCACCTGGATAAATCAGAATCCAGCAATCAAGGGAAAGAAATTTAAAGATATCGAACCTTTGCCCTCAACTTTGTACTTGGTAACACATTACTGTTGATTAACTTAGATTTTATGTTTTTTATATCTTTGTGTAATTTTTTAAAGGCAAATATCAAAGGATCTGCCTTATGTGACAAGAAACACATGGTTGATATAAGATGTAGATCGGTAAATGGTCACCTAACACCGAAAGAAACTGGTTTGGATGCTGAATGCAGTTTAGAACGGGGTCTTTACTGCCAGTCTCAGCCTAATCTGCCCTGTATTGATTTCGAAATCAGTGTTTTGTGTGAATGCTCAGTAAATGCTACAAATGAACCAGGTCAATATTACAGAAAAATTAAGTTCATCGTTTTACTCGAATAATAATATTAATTTTTCTTACAGAAACACCAAGCACCACAAAGACAGTGTATAAAGAATGCAGTGTGGAGCATCCCAACGAACCTCATCCTACAGATTGCCGCTTGTTTTATCAATGCACGCCTGGACTCAACGGAAACGAGCTCGTGAAACAATCCTGTGGCGAGAACATGTTTTACAATCCTACGACACAAGTCTGCGATTGGCCAGCTAATGTTATACTAATAAAACCAGATTGTGCAGTGGAACACACAACGCCAGTCAAAATTGAATGGACGAGCGATAAAAACACTAAATACAATACCACCACAACGTCTGTTTTGGAGAAAAATATCATAGCTGCCAGTACGATATTTTACAATGATCTGTTAGTAATTTGTTAATGTTTTTGATACCAGAAAACAATTATTTCTTTGCAGAAGTTTGTAAAGAGGGCGAAACATGGAGCGACTGTGCTATTAATTGCAACAAAGCTTGTGATTACTATAGATACACTTTGACGAAGGAAGGGAATTGCAATGAAACTTCCAGTTGTATATCAGGTATAGTACTTTCATTATATTTGAAAGTGAAATAAATTTTTGTATTAATACTTAATTATTTGAAAAATTAGGGTGCGTCCCGGAGAAGAAACCACAGTGTTCACCAAATGAATTCTGGAGAGATGCAATGACTTGTGTAGATGAAGCAGACTGCACTTGCAAGTCTCATGATGGTCACCCAGTGATTCCTGGTGCTGTTTTGAAAGAATCAGAGTGTGAAATCTGTCAGTGCATAAATAATTATTACACTTGCGATGCATCTTTGTGTGTCGGTGTAACTAACAAAGTGACCACTGAGAAACCATTTACACAGCCATTAACGGAAGAAATTACTCTGCCAACCACCCTTTCGTAAGTTGATCTAACAATTTTGGAAACTCGTAATTTATTCACGGTAAGAGTAATAATAATTTTTACGTGTTAAAGAACGAAGGCTCATACAATCATGGTACCAAGTACTGTCAGTCCACCAGCTTACTGTATCAGCAACAATTTTGTTCCTTTGGTTCAGTATTTGAACGATCAAGTTTCTTTCGATGCTAGCAGCAGTAAAGGTTCCATGTTCCAGCCCGAAAATGCGGCATTAAGTAAGAACATTGGATTCTGGGAACCAGAATATACCACCACTGACCAATGGTAAGTGTATAGTTCTATTTTACGTCTTGAAACAATTTATTCTATTGTTTGATCATTCTCAGGTTGGATATAAAGTTTCAAAAACCAGAACCTATTTATGGTATCGTTACACAAGGTAGTGGGATAGAAAATAAATTCGTAACCAGTTACAAAGTACTGTTTTCGGAAAATGGTCACTCGTTCTCTTATATTCTGGACGATACAAGGGAGCCACGAGTATTCAGAGGACCTGTAGATCAATTTAAACCCGTTGAACAGAAGTTCTACGAGCCTATCGAAGCCAGAGTGGTTCGAATCAATCCATTATCTTGGAACAACGGCATAGCCATGAAAGTAGAACTGCTTGGCTGTAAAGAAATGGTAACTACCATTGTTCCATTGACCGAAAGTGTTCCAGTGACGACTACAATGATCACAGAAAAGATTATAACTCCAGGTACTTAAATTTAAATGAAAATAAACTATGTAGAATTAAAAATTCTTTTATTAAAAAATTGATTTCATTGAAAAATTTTTTGCAGTGTGCGACGAGCCCATGGGATTGGACAATGGTCTAATCTTCCCTGAACAAATTTCAGTATCCTCCTCTTCCAGTGATTCATTGCCAAACTTAAAATTATCATCTCCGGTTGTCTGGCATCCCCAACTGGACAATCCACATCAATTTGTCAAGATCGATTTCTTAGAACCACGTAATTTAACAGGAATTGCCATTAAAGGTGGCGAAGATACTTGGACAACGGTTTATAAAGTGTTTTATAGTAACGATGACTACCAGTGGAACCCAGTTATGGACGAAAATGGTTTTGAAAAAGAATTCTTGGGCAACTTCGATTCTGACAATGTCAAGAAGAACTATTTCGACAAACCTTTAAACGCGAGGTACCTGAAGGTGCAACCAGTTAAATGGCATAAACAAATTGGTCTCAAACTTGAAGTCCTTGGTTGCTTCTTGCCCTATCGTAAGTGTAACTTTTGCACAAATCGAAATACCATTAATTCCTCTTATTTATAACGGCTAATATATATAGCTCCCATTGCAACAACCACCGAGAAAGTAGAAACACCATCAACAATACGGATATTCGAAAAATGCAAAGTGTGCGATGGAGTGCTAAACGAGGACCAAGTTAATTGCAAATGCAAAGAACCTCTTTGGTGGAATGGGAATTCTTGTGTTGCCAAGCACGAATGCCCTTGCATAGTTGGATATATATCGTAAGCACTATATTTCTTCAACGGATTGCTTTTTGCGTATCTTAATGTTAAAAAATTTCAGCTATAACGTTGGTGCAATATACGTGAGCGAAGATTGTCAAGAGTGCGTATGCATTTTGGGTGGCACCTCTTTCTGTCAACCAAAGAAGTGTAAGCCGTGCGGGGAACCAGAAATGAGGCCACTGGTTAACGAATTGTGCAACTGTATATGCAAACCTTGTCCTGTTGGTACACGTCACTGTCCAACTAGTGATCTTTGTATCGATGAAAATTTATGGTGCAATGGTGTCCAAGATTGTCCGGACGATGAAAAAGATTGTCCAGTAACGGAAGTAAAACCTGAGGAAACTACTACAGTCAAGATGGAGAGCACAACCTCTTTACCAACCTCGGGTACTTAAAAATTGATTTAAAAGAGTTAACTTCACAAAAGCTTAATCGGGGAAAGTGTTATCAAGTATTTGGGAACTAGTATAATAATATGTTATATCTATTATTTTAGTCGCACCAAGGGTGTGCCAAGATCCTGTCTGCCCGCCGGGATACAAAACGGTCTTGAAACTACCTCAGAAATCGCAATACTACACCAGGCCCTATGCAAAAGATGGAGTTAAATCTTTGCGCAGGAATTCATTGAGAAGAAAAGGATTAAAGTATGATCGTATAATCTCTTTTTTAATATTTTGCTTTAGTCAATACTAATACGAACTACTTTTTGTCAGGAAATCTATGCATCATCATTCGAAGTACCCTGAAAATAAAGAATCTAAAAATGAAACAGGATGCGCGCAATTCACCTGCGAGCCTATTAAACCACCGCCTAATCTTTACCAGAACCTACCTCAGACTTGTCCAGAAGTGTCTTGTCCTGCAGGTTACACTGTAGTTTATGAGAAAATGAGTATGTACAAGCTCCAAAAGTGTCCTAAGTACACTTGTAAACCTCCAACGCCTGAAGAGGCTGTTTGCAACGTGACAGGAAGAACTTTTAACACTTTCGACAAGTTGGAGTACAAGTACGATATTTGCAATCACATTTTAACCAGAGATATGTTCGCTAACAAATGGTACATCACATGTAAGTCTGCCGTGTATCAAAATTATAACAATTCAATTCCAGTAAAGTTGATTCTACTGCCAAAATATTTTAATTGTGTTTCTTATAGTGGAAAAACTGTGTTACTCGCATAGTGATCGGTGTATCAGAGTTTTAACAGTAACCATAGACACGAATGTGATTGTTCTGTACCCTGACATGCACGTGGATATCAACGATTATAATTTTACACCGAATCAGATAGCCAGAATTAATGATAACGCTCCTTTCTTCAAGATATCAACCATAGGAAATGTTATATACTTGGTATCAAATTATTATGGATTCTGGGTGGTTTGGGATACTAATTCGAACGTAAAAATAGGTATCTCTAGTAAATTGGCGCGTCGAGTAGATGGTTTATGCGGATACTTTGATGGATACTCCCAGAACGACAGACAATTGCCTGATGGAAACCAGGCTCGAAGCACAGTAGAGTTTGGGAACGGTTGGGTCATGGATGGTGTTCCAGAATGTGATCCACAGGTTTGATAACGTATTTTAACATCGGCATCGCAAAAAAATATTAAATTTATCTAATTTTCTAGATCTGTCCATATGATCTGCAAACAGAGAGCTTGAAGATCTGTAATACAGTGAAAGATACATCTTTGACAGAGTGTACTAATATCGTGGACCTAGAAAAATTCGTCTCCGGTTGTTTGGAAAGCACGTGCAATTGTCTACGCAATAATCATACGCATGACGACTGTCGTTGCCGTTTGTTAACCAGTTTTGTTGCCGAGTGTCAAGCTGGTGACTTAAACATTGATTTATCCACTTGGAGAAGCATTCATGACTGCCCAGCCCCTTGTTCCTCACCTTTTGTTCATAAAGACTGCTTCAGGTATTTCGATATTGATCAGTGAAGTAGTTTAACAAATTTTTACAAGTAATTTCGTTGTAGGAACAAGTGTGAGACTAGCTGCGACAACCTGCAGCAGATAGACCCCTGTCCAGTGATGGAAGGAGTCTGTTTCTCAGGTTGTTTCTGTCCCGAGGGAATGGTGCGCAACGGGGATGACTGTGTGCATCCCACATATTGTAAAGATTGTATCTGCGAATGGTTGGGGAACTCCAAATTCATCAGCTTTGACAGGAAGAACGTTAAATTTAATGGAAATTGCACATACGTTCTCTCCAGACACATTATTGAAAATGGAAAAGGAAGCGAGGGGTATACCTATCAGATTTTAGTGTCAAATGAAATTTGCAACACCGGTATATGTACAAAAGCAGTCATAGTCCTCTACCAGGGACACGTAGTTACGATTAAAGAGGGTGTGCCTACTCAAGAGTTCGACGTAGAATTGGATGGTTCTAAAGTCTATCAGTTCCCTTATAATACGAGTTGGTTGATCCTGGGACAAACACCCTTAGAGAAATTACGATTACTGATACCCTCTATTCAGTTGGAGATCATCAGCTATCAGCCTAATTTCGCGTTCAGTTTCACCGTGCCTTCGCATATCTTTGGCGGAACTATGGAAGGTCTTTGTGGAAATTGCAACCAAGACACCGAGGACGACATGAAACAACAGAATGGAGAAGTACGATTTGTTTAATACAATTAAGGGAAAGAATAAAAACAATTGAGTATATTGATTTATCGTTATACAGGTCACAGATAATATGCAAGATTTTGGTACAAGCTGGCTGGTTACGGAATCTCCAACTGGTGCCAACGTAAACACAGGTGCTTGTGTCTTAAACGATCAAAGCAAATGTATTTTACCACCAGCAGATCAAGATCCATGTAGAAAATTGATAGATACAATAGATTTTGAAATGTGTCATAATTTCGTTGACCCAATGCCATATTTAATGGCCTGTCAGGATAATTTATGTTCTGAAAAAGGCTATTGCGACAGCTTTGAAGCATATTCAAGAAAATGCCAACAAATGGGAATCTGTTTAATCTGGAGGAGTAGTGAAATGTGTCCTTATACTTGTCCTCCGCGTAAGTACTTGTTTCTTTATCAGCTAAATTAAGTTCCATCATCTAAATTACTATTTTATTCTTAGATCTGATGTATCAACCTTGTGGATCCACTTGCAAGAAGACTTGCGATACCATCAATGAAATTAACGATGCCACGTGCACCAAGATCTACGAAGAAGGTTGTTTCTGTCCCCAGAACTTTGTCTTCCACAATGACACTTGCATTCCAAAGGAGAAATGCTTGTTATGCGACGAAGAAGGACACGTTGAAGGTGATACATGGTTCCCAGACGTCTGTACCAAATGCACTTGCAATAAAAAAACCATCAGTTGTGAGAAAACAGAGTGTCCAGCTGTGGACACCGTTTGCGAAGAAAGTATGACAGCTGTGGCCGTTAATGGGACAGAGAGCAATTGTTGTACGAAGTATCTTTGCATTCCAAAGACAGCAACCACCGCGGCACCTTTCTGCACGGAGGAACCTCAATTGCCCGAGTGTGGCTATGGACAAACCACAAAGATATCCATAGGTTCAGACGGATGCAAAAAGTTTATTTGCGAATGTGTGCCACCATCGGAGTGTCCTATTCTCAATGCGATTGACCTAGAAGTTGAAGAGCTGCAACCTGGTTTCGTGGAGGTAACGAACACCTCTGGCTGCTGTCCAAGGTCTATGACCATCTGCGATCCTCAGACTTGTCCTCCAGCACCATCGTGTCCAGAATATCACGAGTTAAAGTCCGACGTAAAGTGGAATGCTTGTTGTACCACTTACGAATGTGTTTTACCTAAAAATTTATGCCTGTATAATATGGAATCGGAGAATAAGATAGAAATGGCAGAGCACATAGTGGCGAAGAAGCTTGGGGAGCAATGGATGGATGGAAAATGCACTTCCTGCATTTGTGAACCCTCTGAAACGGGCCCTAAGTCGAAGTGCTTTACGACAGAGTGTCTCAAAGCTACGGATCACCCAGATATATCTGACTTTGTCGTGGAAGAGGTTCTTGTGAACGATAAATGCTGTCCCAACTTTGAAAGAACAGCTTGCAAAGACAAAGATCAAATATACAAGGTTGGTGAAATCTGGCAACCAAATCGTGAAGATAGTTGCGTCTCAATGGAGTGTATCAGGGATAAGGATGGTGTTCGAAAGCAGATGAAAGTGCAAGAATGTAGTACTGTTTGTGATCCTGGCTTCGAGTACCTACCCACCGACAACGCGAGCATTAGTTGCTGTGGACGGTGCGTTCCAGTGGCTTGTATAATTGACAACGAAGAGAAAAACGTAGGAGAAGAATGGTTCTCTCTTGACTTTTGCACCAAATACTTATGCAAGTCCAACAATGAAAGTGTCTATGTAGAATCTTTCACAGAAAAATGTCCAGAGGTAGATCCCTGGGAAGAAGCTGAATTTGAGATAGAAAGGTTTAACATTCCAGGCTCCTGTTGTCCCGTGTTTACGAGGAGTGGCTGTCGTTACAATGGCATTGTATATAAACCTGGAGAGAAGTGGAAGTCTTTGGATGACAAATGTACTACAGAAATTTGTGCACTAGAGTCTAATATAACGAAGTACAAGGAAGTAGAAGTTTGCAACACAAACTGCGCACCTGGTTGGACGTATGAGGAGCAGAAAGGTGAATGTTGCGGAAAATGTAGGCAAACTTATTGTATAGTTGGCGATATGTTATACGAGCCTGGTGCAATCTGGTTTTCTGCTGACAACTGTACTTCTTTCACTTGTATGGATCAGGGAGAGCAACTAGCTATCAGTAGCAGTTCTTCAGTCTGTCCTGACATAACTAATTGTCCAGTAACTTCAATTTATACGCAGAACTGCTGCCAAATGTGTAATCTAACATCATACAACCAAAAAGTTGATTTTTGTGCAGCCGACGTCTTGGAGCCACAAAATACTATTGGTATGTTCAATGTACAACACAGGGCACATGGTTTATGCAAGAATTTGCAGCCCATTGAAGGTGTAACACAGTGCCATGGCAAATGTGAATCTACCACGTACTTTGACACAGGTGAGAATAAAGAACCACGACAATTTCTGAATAAGTGATCATAAAATAGATCCAACTGAATATTATTTTGTTATTTCAATTGCAGACAATTGGAGTCAAGTAGTCAATTGCCAGTGCTGTCAACCAACAGAGTACAAAGGTTTAGTCATTGAATTAACTTGTGAAAACTACAGAACGTTCACGAAACAAATTGCTGTACCAGTTTCGTGCACTTGTTCGAGCTGTACTTCTGATAAAGGTGGTTACAAAGGAAGAAAAGGTGGGGTCAAGGGTTGAAGAGTTAAACGTATTAATTATTGCAGTATGGTTAATGTATAGATATAAGCTTCAAAATAGACTCAAGAATACAAAAATATTATTCGTTGATTTTATTGTTCGATGCATATATATATATGTGTGTATATATACATATAGTTTTAACAGTTCGTATATCGGCTTTTTTATTGTTAAAATTCGTACTTTTGGAGCCACAATAAGTGTAATAAAAACTAATTCAGTCTTCTTTAATAAGACGTATCATCTCAAAATTTTCTACTTGTTTGTACTTCAAGATTCAAATGTTGAAGAACAGATATCGATTTTTTTGGAACAACAAAGAATTATTTAAAGTATTTTCGAGCAAAAAAAAGTTGATTTTTAAATATCAGGTTCAACCGATAATACAAGTAAATTAAAAATCACAGCTTCTTTTTCCTTCTACTGATCATAAAAAGACATCACAAATTAAACAGAAGCAAGTTAAACCTATCCAGTGCCAATTCCGCTGTGCAAATTTCACGCTCCGATTTATCGATTCGACACGAATGCAAAAACAGGACTTATCAAAAAACGTTTTAGACTAGCTTCCAAAGAACCTGAGCCGTCGAATAGTCGTGTTACAAAATGATACGAATTATAAATCTTCGTTCGGAAGTAACAACGAGCCAGGAAGAGTATAAAAATTAAAAAGCTATGTTACGTTTTCGCTTCTGTCATTAAACGGCATTATTTTTCAACCAAATCGAACTTACAAACGCTAGAATATCTCTCAGTAACAAAACATCATTAATTTTCTCTTACGTACATATATATATTATATATATAATATATATATATACATTTTTTATCTCTTCAACAAATCATCACTCTTAACAACAACGCACTTCTATATTATACATATCTCTCTAAGTGCATATATACATATATGCACTACTGGTTGAGGAAACGGGATGGCAACTATACATGTTCTCTCCCTAAATGTTACAGAAAAAACTCTTCTGCAATATTATTTCCATTTCGACGCAATAACACACCGGAAAAAATACAAACAGTCGCAAATCTACTTACATATATATATATATATATATGTATGTATGTATATATATACTATAGAACATGATTTATTAATTTATATACACGATTCCTACACTGCTACAATTTTATAGAACTGTCGATCATAATATTCGACATGTTCAATACCGTGAATTTCTTTTCTCTCCACTGTTTACAAGCTTTACATGCAAAAAAGTGATATATAATTTTTCTGTACATTTTTATCTTTTAATTTTTTTCCGCTATCGCAATGGACAACAGAGTGTCTTCTTTTTTTTCTTTTTTTTTTTTAATTCATACTTTCATGAAGAGAAAAATTAGAGTTCCAAAATAATGAAACAATCTATAATATGTCATGTCAGAATAATAGTAATAATAATAATAATAATAATAATTAATAGTAATACACCTCCCTATACTAATATTTTGAACAAAAGCAAACATAATAGTCGTCTCCTTTTTTATGATTTTGGAACAACATACTTGATTTTTTTTTTGTTTCTTCTTCTTTCTGGTTAAAGGGAATAGCAGAAAATAATGGTCGTGTTTTCGATTATCATTGACCAGAGAAATGTATCGATAATTATTAATAATGATATAGAAATGGGTATGACGATTCTCTCAGGAGCAGCCTACTTTTTCTACCATACTTAACAACAACTTTTGGCTTAGTTTAAGCGTACAGGTTGCTCGAGAGTGATCGTAATACTGCATTAGGTGGATACAGGTTGTTTCCGACACATTGAAACTCGGGAACCATGAATTTTAGGCGCCTTATTTCACAGTTACACGAATAAACGGCATCTGCAGGTATTATTATAATTAATCAATACAAAGTAATCCGTTAGAGCAATCAACGAATTCCTAAGAATTGTAATAAAAATCTCATTTTCCCCGTGTTTCGAGGCCTTCAGAAATAACCAGGAAAGCCCGAACCGGGTATCCTTGGCACCTCTGTTATTGCTAGTGAACGCAACTTCAATGGTTCCATTAACCTGTTAACTGGGAAAGACAAGATTCGCAAATATTTTAAACTTAATAATTTAATTCTTTACCTCGCTTCTTAAAAACATACCGCCATACTCATACTTGTATGAAATAAAAC
>SMSQ01025470.1:534145-548659 GCA_019453375.1 Ctenoplectra terminalis | reverse complement strand
AGCAGAAAATAATGGTCGTGTTTTCGATTATCATTGACCAGAGAAATGTATCGATAATTATTAATAATGATATAGAAATGGGTATGACGATTCTCTCAGGAGCAGCCTACTTTTTCTACCATACTTAACAACAACTTTTGGCTTAGTTTAAGCGTACAGGTTGCTCGAGAGTGATCGTAATACTGCATTAGGTGGATACAGGTTGTTTCCGACACATTGAAACTCGGGAACCATGAATTTTAGGCGCCTTATTTCACAGTTACACGAATAAACGGCATCTGCAGGTATTATTATAATTAATCAATACAAAGTAATCCGTTAGAGCAATCAACGAATTCCTAAGAATTGTAATAAAAATCTCATTTTCCCCGTGTTTCGAGGCCTTCAGAAATAACCAGGAAAGCCCGAACCGGGTATCCTTGGCACCTCTGTTATTGCTAGTGAACGCAACTTCAATGGTTCCATTAACCTGTTAACTGGGAAAGACAAGATTCGCCAATATTTTAAACTTAATAATTTAATTCTTTACCTCACTTCTTAAAAACATACCGCCATACTCATACTTGTATGAAATAAAACGAATGAATTGCCCAGAAGGAGCTTCCGATTGAGAAATGACCCAGTTAATAAGTTAACAGAAATGAGAAGGCGACATAACCTTACTTTCGGCGCAATGTGAGCCTATGTAACCGACTCATTTAATCCAGCTTCACGATCTCCGCCTCCATGTGTGTGAGTGTGCCGACGAGGGTACAGAGGACAGACAGACAGAGACGGACAGTTTAGGCTGTTCCTCACATACGTACGTACGCTACCTGAAAGGAGGAAGGACTACTTTTTGCTACGCTTACAGAGCACACAGCGGCGTGCAACGCGCTGCGATACCTATTTTGCTACCTTCGACGTGTTCACAAACGGACCTGGCTGGCCGCTGTGGCCCCCAAGTTCGGAAACGCGTGCCCGACCAGTGTCTCCCGGCGCTCTGGACGCACTCTTGGACGGTGTTGTTCATTTTCATTTTCATTTTCATTTTCATTTTCATTTTCTTTTTCTTTTTCTTTTTTTTTTTGGAACGAACGCAGCTTCAGGACCCGCCACAGATCGTGAGCCATTGGCCCTTTACTCAGGGGCCGTGAGCAAATTCTAGGCTAATTCCCGTTTACTTTTTGCCTCCGCGTAGAACTGGGATCCATTTCCTTTGCTCATGCTCAACGATTGCTCGTGGAAGTGTCTGCTCAGCAGATATACCACCGCCTCGTATGTTACCATTATGATCGCAGTGTTTGGAATTTGTCTGATCAGATGGGTACCCAGACCACGATACAGACCATTTAAGCCTTCTTCGGTATAAACCACTTTGAGGGTTTGGAAGAAGGTCTTGTACTTGGTACCTTCCTCTCTGAGTCTCGTCCTTATTACCTCTGAAACAGTCGAAACATTTTTTATTAGTATATTTTAGCCTGGGTCTTCGAGGGTCGTCATGGAAAGTGGAATTATTGACTTTGGATAGTAAAAACTTATTGCTTGGACAAACCGAGATACAGTTTAGTTTGTCAAACAAAAACATTACAGTGACACTGATTGGTACGAAAAGCATACACTCGATAGTTATACGGGAAGAATTGTTGTTCGTAACAATTATGATGATGGAATTTTTCCGAATAGCAAGTTCTTTTCCGAGGTTTTAACAAGGTTTTAACAAGGTTTTAACAAGGTTTGAACAGTCACACGGATAACAAGATGTTTCGTACTATTATGCAGGATGTTTACAAAAACCAAAACGGCTGTTGCGAGCAAGGAAATTTGCATAAATTGGTGTTTTGTTTTTGAACCATAGCCAATTCACTAGATTCCTGAGCAATGCCTTAAAAATAGAGTGTAATTGAAGGAGGTAACAGAAGCTTGCCGTTTCGTGATGGTAGAATTGCACAGCACAGCCAACCTTACCATGGGGGTAAGCCATGATGGAAGCGATCGTTTTCGAGAAGGAGCCCGCCACCATGAACTCCACGAAATCGCGCAACGTTTTGCGATCGTCTGCGCGGGTGGCCCTGTAGGTCGCAAAAGAGGCTTTTAAAGCCTCGTAGATGACGAAATGTATCACAGTCTCGCTTATTCCTATGTAGGAGGCCATAATGCCTTTGTAGAATCCCCGGATACCCTGAAAAGACAATACAGACTCTTAATTCAGTATTTAATTAATCATCCGAAGGTATCGTAGCCCTACTTTTCTATGGAAAGAACGTGATACTGTTTGGCATTGTTAACTATGTTAGTCTTAGGTAACCTCGAGCACCCTACCTGCCAACAATGGAAGCTATAACCGAGTAGTCAAATAGTAATTTCTTATTTCTAAACCGGTAAATTTGTAACACGAACCAAACAATATTATAAGTTGATGTATTCTTGCCTGCTACAGTCAATTTATTGGCAGAGCGAACGCTTTGCTGTAGCGTGTGTACAAAAAGCTCAGGAGAATCAGAGAATCACTAATTTTGAGCGATATATTTGATAAAAGCACGATATACGTATCTATATCTACGTGTTCAATCATTTTATTAACTTGCCAAAAGATTACGGTATACATTTGCCACCAACAAAGAAATTATCTCAAGAGCATACACCTAAGATATTTGCTCTTGAAGATAAGACAAACATTAAATTTTGAGAATGGTTGATAAGTTGATAAGATTTATGATCAAATTATTGAGATCAACTACCTATAGGTTGCCCCCATTCACGATGTACTACTTTCTGATTGCTTATCTCTTGTCTCCGATTCGCGAGCATCCGATAATGGAAGTTTCCATGGGCTAAAAAATTTATACATCGATTTGTAATAAAAAAGAAATTACAAATTTACAATATTATAATTATTTTCTAATTTTATCGCTACAAGTCATTGGAAGATTTCATATACTTTATACCGCATGTTTTACTTTAATCGTTAAGTTCTACATCGTAAATGTTTTTCAAACAAGTGATTCTTTGATTTTCGCAAACGATATAATCAAATTGATGCAAATAAGTTGAAAAATGGCGTGGAAAAATGTGAGCTATGAATGGACGGTTCTTATAGGAGAAAATTTGATACCCAATCAACCTTATCGTCGCGTACACACTCGTGTTGCGTGACCACGGCAAGAGAAAAACGAAAGCGTTGATATATCTGGCTGGTATCTGGTACAGCAAATGTCACGCCATAAAAATTGCTAACTAATCCTTTCCTAGATCTTTTATGTTGCATTTCTTTTCGTAAAAATATAACTTCTATTAGCAATGAATATTAATAAAATCTTCTTCTAATTTTCTTCTAGAGCAAACAGGAAGAAGATTATTATAACCGAAGCGCCAGCAACTACAAGTAGTTCGGCAAGATGATGCAGGGTAACCTAATAAATCATTTGCAATAGGGAACAGCGTTGTTTTTGCATGTACAAGATATTTTTGGCGCATTTTACTATTCGTAGGTCGCGAGGGCCATTTTAGAACTGGCTCGGCCGCAATTGCGATGCAAATGCGACATCCAAAAAATGTAATCCAACAATATCGAAACGAAAACATGATCTGACATTTCGAATAAATTTTTCACAACAACAATAGTTGTTTGAGAAACTATTGTTTAACTCGTTTCATTTTTCCAGATATTATTTGCATTTTTATCGTTTCGTAAGAGATTATATGGAAAATGCAAGATACAGATATTTTGGCGTTCGGTTTCTATGCGTACACGATCGTAAAAATATCCTTGGCTAGCTTGGCTGACTGGCTTGTCCATTGTATATTGCAACGGTTACAACATAACTGTTGACATTCTGTCGACGTAAGTTCGAGGCTTTACTCTTTCTAAGCCCCAGAACTAGTTTTGCCGATATATCTTTAAAAAAATCCCTCTGATTTAAAACAAATAAAACTCTACATTTTATCGTCTACTACATCCTCTCAGCTCGTTTCAACCGTAACTATCGATCACAAGAGCATACAGCTGCCACCAGGCTCTATCTTTACTCTATCAATCGTAAAAGAGATTTATACCTTCGCATACACGCTGATTCCTAAAACCGGAACAAAGTTAGTAAGTACATGTTCCTCTCCACGGAGTCAGGAATGAAAAGGTTAAAGTTGATTACCCTCAACAGAGGCTATTTAAACAGTGAACCGATGATTCAGGGTGTGATTGAGTCGATCATAGACCTTGCACCAGTGTGTCTGCCTGTGTATGATGAGAATACTTTCCGATGATACATTATTGATCGTGAAGCGTGATATAATGGATAAAAAAAAAAAAAATTTCCCAAGATATTCTAGCACGGTGTGTCTCATGCAATAAAGAGTGTTCCCTCAAAGCAGTATTTTCTCGTACCGATTGACAATATATCCTTCGTATGCACTCCATCGCGGTAATTTTGTTTGTTCGATGGTCCAGCTGCAGCCTGGTCTTCACGAACCAAATAGGATTTGTCATCGTGCATGCCACGAAACCTGAAAAATGAATGCACGTGTCTTTTAATCGGATCGGTGCGTGTACGAGGGCGGGCTGCGACTGTCTGAGCTCTTTTCAAGGCGAGTTACTCGTTCCCTAGAGTCTCTTTTCCTATCTGGAAGATGATCTTTGCAAAACCTAAGGTTCTTCCTAAGAAAAGCTATCAAAGGAGTTGGTAAGCTCCAAATTGGACCACCTATTATTAAAATTAATGAAATTTCTACATCAGCAGAGATGTAACAATTTTCGTTTATCCCAAGTATTATAATCTAAATGCTACAATATTCAAAGTATGAGCACTTGTCGAGCTAATTGGTTCTCAAAATATTCACTGTAACGTTTCCTTTTTAACAAATTCATCTTAAGATTTCTACTTCGTGGTAAAAACCTCTGACATTACTAAAAATAGTATTAACCGATAAACAAATTAATTCTAAAGACAATTATTTAAAACGACTATGACCACAGATAATTCGACCTTGTACCGATCACGGTAATTCAATAGCAGTTGCGCCATCCATCTAGCGAACAACAGACAGGTTCGAGCCAAGAAACGAATGGTTGGTCGAATTTTCTCGCGAATCCAAATCTAGCCAGCCGCTGGCAGAAATTCCTCGATCGATCCTCTGATTCCTGCAAACATGCCAACTTCTAAATTTATCGCGGTTAGAACAGACAGATCCTATAGGATCGACAATAAAGCTCGAAGAAGTTAAAATTGAATTTATCCGTTCGATTTTTACGAAGAATCGTGAATCGAGCCGAAACAAATGAACCTATGCCTATTTCACATGTTTCTAACATTCCTGGAATTAAGGAAAAAATTCAGGAAGCCGTACTGGCCCCGACACAAAGATGTCTCGAATCAGAAAAGGCGACAGACTGCCTAGCATGACCTTGTATGAAGCTCTACCGGAAAATCAAACTAATATTCTGAATCTAGTGGCTAATAAGAAGGCCATCATTTTTGGAGTCCCTGGTGCATATGTTCCTGGCTGTTCTAGAGTTCATTTGAGAGGGTTTATTGAAAAGTAAACTTCCAAATTGTATTCTAATTCTTATAACGACTTAATTAAATTTTTTAATACGAAGAAATTACTCGAATAACCTACTTTTTAATGGAATGATTTAGGTCAATGGACCTGAGGCTTCTGGGTTTTCAGGAGATAATCTGTGTAGCTGTGAATGATCCGTTCGTAATGTCTGCTTGGGGAAATGCCAAAGGATCAAGTGACAAGGTAATAGTGTCTACAACAATTGTTTAAAATTTCTAGGGTTATTGTTTCTGGAGTTGAAGAATTATTTTCTTGTTCCTACTTAAAAGGGTCGATTGTTATCAGATGTAGTATAAAATGGAAAATGAAATTCAGGTGAGAATGTTGGCAGATCCTACAGGATCATATACCAAGGCTATTGGAATGGACGTAGATATTCAGGAATTGGGAGGAACGAGAAGCAGAAGATACTCAATGACCACAGTCAATGGAATTGTAAAAGAATTATTCATAGATTCGCCCAATGTGAAACTTATGTGTCTACAGACTGACGGTGTTCCTACTTATTGCACTTAATCAGTGTATAGAGCTTATTTTTCCTGTACATTTTCTATCAACTACATTCTACAATTAAAAGAATAAAGTTGCATGTATATTCAAGGTTAACACAAATGATCATCATGAAAATCGTCATTAGTCGACTAAAATAAACTAAACGAACGTTAGTTATCGCATACAGTGCACAGTCCGCGCACGATTATACTGGAGACACGCAATTGAAGGTATCCCACGTGCGCTTTGTACATATATACGGCTACGTCGCGAGTGCAACGTGATTCCGTGGTAAACACGCGTTCCCTCGTCTATTTTCGTCATACGACGTTACGAATGAAAATACGCGAGATTACACGAGACGAGTGGTGGCGTGCTGTTTGCGACTTCCGTACATTATTACAAATTTATCTTATCGTAAGGGCGCGCTCGAACTGATTTTTAAAACAAAAATTCTTGCTGCGTAATAACTCGTCCTCATCTTTCAAATAGTAACTTTTAGAGTTCGTTTTACGATTGTTTCCATGCATGTTTTGTGTTACGCTGACGACTGCCTCTGTTTGACATTCCTTTGAGCGTTAATAAGAGGATTTCTGAGCTCAGCGCGAATGGGGCTGAAGGAATATTGACTGTTTATGTTTGACCTACCTCACTGTGAAGGGAAACACTAGAAAAGCGGTGTATCGATCCACAGTGAGGGATTCCTCCGTGACACAGTTTTATGTTACTTTGGATGCTGGACTTGGAGGTGCAATATCAACCAACTACTTTCAGATTTTTCAAACTAATATCGGTATTAATTATTTTAAATTCTCTAAATACTTCAGTATCTCTAATATCCAACACACCTTAATATCTCGAATACTCTAGTATCTATTAATTAATATTCCGTTGCTCGAACGTTTCAACATAAATGCTGCACTAGGTTAATAGCATTTTGAGATTGGAAGGACGCATGCAAAACGCTTACGTAATCCGGATACATCGCAAACGATGCACCAGTAGTAAACAGTGCGTTGGCCGACGCGATTGCCCACGAACTAGGTCAATAGGACAGAATACCTGTTTGTAAACTCGGAACACGACCAATAAACAGTTGCCATTTCTAATGGCTTGTTTATGAGCCATTTTTTTTTTTTCTTCTTCTCAAATAAACAACACTGGAAATATACCGTCTAGTTACTTCTCCTGTTCAGAAACAGATCTCCTTACATCCAATCAGATATTCAAACTTTCGATCACAGACTCTCATACATTTTCACAGTTGCACTCGCTCGAACAATTTTTTTCCATTCCATTTTATGTGTGTTACCTGCAAATATATAATCTCATTTGCATGCCACTTGATATAAACAGGAATTTGCATAACGTTTGTAGAAAATATTACCAGTCACGCGAGTCGAGTAAATACGGTCAAACAAACCTGTTTCAAAAAACATCGTGCGAAATAGAAACTGAAAATCAAAAAAAGCGCCGAGACTCGAAACGATGTTTTAAAAGAACAATAGCTTCGCAGGCCGGGTGAAAGTGGTGCTTCATTGAATACGTCCGAGAGCCTCTGCGAAAATCTTCTATTTTTAACCGAACGACCGTGCAATTTCAACGTTCGTAATCCTTGCTGATTACTTATGAATAACGGAACAATCAAATAGTTAAGCCGTAGTTTTGTTCGATGGCGGCTCATCGAAGGCGTTTGATCTCTGTTATCGAATCTAACGCAATTTAGTTCCCATTGAAATGTGTGCAATGATTACGCAACTATGTAGAGAACTAACAAATTTCATTATTCCATTGAACTTGTAAAGAAAAAAATATAAATGAGATTTATATTACAAAAAAAAAGGAAGTACAACCCCCCCCCTCCCTCCTCGCGACATTAGAAATAAAGAATTAGAACTTTCCAATTAAAAATACTCGTATTCGGTCACAATGATGAAACGTGCAAGAACACGTGCAAGTCAGCTTAACCAGCACTCGTCAGCCACTGGCCAATAAATTTTCCTTATCAAGAATCTTTTAGCGGAATTTAGGGGGATACAGTCTTTAAACGTTTCTTGCTACGTGCCTCGATAGTGCAAGTACGAACGATCCGTAACTGTATAGCAGTGAGCGTTTCAAGGATACCGGTAATTGGATGCAATTGTACATAGGCAAAATAGATCTTAAAGAGGAACTGAAAATTATAGCTCGAGTATTTAACCGAGGAAAAGGGTGGACTAAAGGAGATACGAAAATGAAAGGAAATTTTTTTCTTTTTTCTTTTTTTTTTTTTGAGAGAGAATTAGCTAGGTCGCAAAACTTAATTTTTTAGATTCTCCTAAATGTAATACCGCAACACTTTTTCCATAATAATATTTCTCAGAATCCGAAAGAAAAACAGGTGTAACAAAGAGTTTTAAAAATAGAATATAAAAGCAGTTGCTCCCAATGGAGAAAAATGAGGTCAGCGGTACCCGACAACGAATGAAAAATCAACTTTTGGTAGGCTACGTGACCATGCGCACGTTTTTGAATTGGTGGAAGAGAAGACCCTCGGAAAAGGAGCCTACGGACCATCAGTCACGTCGACTGAAAAACCCAGTGTGACCTGTCGGTATTCCTTTCCTTGTCTAACCCATCCGAACCATTTTTCCCTGCAATTCTTTCCCCGATCACCCCTTTAAATGTTACTAGTAACCTCTTGCGGTGAGTCATTAAATACTATGAATGTGTAACAGCACCCCTGCAGAGAAATCAGCGTCCGCGACGATTATCCAAGGGTTGAAGTTCAGCTTTCTCCGGATAAGCACTATCTGCTCATTAAGCAGGCCATACAGACCTCTCCAATTAATCGTAATTACACACCACAGTTTCAGAGCACTAAAACAAGAAGCGTCGTTTAATGTATTCATGATACTATCAATGTGAAACAGTAATTTTCATTCCGATAGCTTACTTTTCATTGCGTAAGCGTTTGAAAAACTGATCGATGATAAAAAAAATCTCACGAAAGTGATCCAGAAGATTGTACGCATGGATCCGTGAAATATCTTTTTACCATGTAACATGAAAATACGGATTGATGATGCGGATTATCAAATACGAACAGTCGAATGTTGTACCTGGTTATCTTATTAAAAGACATGAAACGCGGTAAAGATTAGAACTAGTTATTTGCAGCCAGTCCATTCAGCCAGATAACAACGAATGACGCGCGACTTGACCCCACTGAGCCAGTTATCAGCGGCCGCCTTGACTGTTCCGAGGGAAAAGAGACCGATAACACGATTTTAACACATTGTGTTCGCCCGGCCGATGCCTTGACTAGATCTCTATAGATCTATTTCTGTACTCAACTATTCGACCACTTTCTACGCAGCAATACAACTTTACGTTCCATTCGCTGCGTTTACTTTTTTCCTTTTTCTCGATGGAAATTTCCGAAAGCTTTCTTGATTCTCATTGACAAACAATCGACGATCGAGAAGACATTCACTCTATAAAAGGTGGTTCCAAAGAAACATTGTATTATATCTTAAACCACTTTGCAATAACAGTTAAGTCTCTAATGGTTCTTTCGAAGTTACCTTTTTAACACCGCATCTATTCTTCTCTCAATCATTTCCATGCACAACACAGTCAAGCATCTCCAGAAACATGTTTCAATCGGTTATACCGCATCGATCACATTCGAATCAGTCTACGACAGGGCTAACATAGAAGCGATCTGGTCGATAAGGGTGAAAGTGGAACAGTGAACTTACCAGCGCAGAATGCAGAGAACACGTGTACGATAGCGGTGTCCGGGGTGAAGATCGCGTTGAACGCGACCTTACTTTTGGAGTAGGCGCAAAAGTAAATCGCTCTGGATGGTGCGACTCCTACGAGGTTAGGAACCAATCCTTTGAACAGAGCACGGGTACCCTCGTTTTGAATGATGTACCTGATGCACTGATACACACCGGGAGCGGAGTGGCTGTGAGGAGAACCTCCTGGGGGAGTGGATGCGCCGAAGTGGGACAGAGCGACCAGAGCATGCCTGGAACGAGTATGGTGAACTTTGATCGTTGTACAGTATAACGCTAACAGGTTTTTTCGATTCTGGTTTTGCATAAAGTCATGAGCTAGTAATGATATAATATTTAAAAAATAAATGAAAATAACTACGATAGAAATTGAACGTTGACAGTATTAGAATTTTAATTCCTTAAGGAAGACGGAACCTGAACAGGGTTCCTAGAATCGACAATGCAACGTAGACAACTGGTCGGGGGATTTATTTTCAGCCAGGAATGCTACGAATGCGAGAATTAGTCGGGCACTGGCGCTCGACCGTCTCGGTCGTGTCCGGAACAGAGCTTCGTAAAATTAATCTATATCTACTTAACTTCTATCTTCGATACCTTTTTTTAACGTCAATCATTAGGTGGACCAACATATTAAAATGAAACGAGCAAAGGTTTTAAACGCAACTAGTGTCGAATAACTAGACCAAGAAAAATATCTATCAACGAGATCAAAGTTACCTTGTGTAACCTCCGGTGCATAGCCTCCTCCTCTGTTCCGGTTTCGGGAAACCCTTGCACGTGACATGACCGGAAGTGAACTCCTTGTTCACCGGAGGTGGATAAAAGCCGGAAGAAGAGGACTGTAAACGTGTTTTAACCACTTCCAGCGGACATGTGACTATGGCACCGGTAGTTCCAGCCACCCTATAAAAAATAGCATGGACCTTATTTCAAAGAAGTTGCGGAAAAAAAAGTAGACGATCGAGATATAGATGGATCTATTTTTAATTCGAATTAAACACGGAATTTGTATTTTTAAAAAATGAATTGGACCAATGAGGTCGATAAAGAAGCTTGATAATCGATATCTCGACTTTGGCACCGAAAATAAATTGGAATAATGGTAATTCTTTCCCTCTCCCTTCTCCGATAAGACGCGAAGCAAACAGATCATTGTTACGTTTTTCGGTATACGTGACATTGAAATGTTGAATTAATTATCGTAAGATAATCGTAAATTCCATTGTATAGTTGTCGGTAGAGTTTATCACTAGAATGTTAATAATACCGGTTGAATCGACAAATCGCGTGTTACGGAGAAAAGGATGCGCACCATCTATCTTTCTACGATGCGAAAATTCTTTCAACGGATAATCGAACGCAGTTTTGATAAAATCTAATCGATTCCGGCATGCCGAAGAAGTGACGAAGGAAGCCGTATATGTATACATTCGTTGTAAAAACATGTATCCCTCTATTGGAAAGCCGGTCGAGGCGCGTATTTATACGATACACCATATTATTTGGCACCCAATTAAATAATGGACGATATACGCGGGTAATAGGGTAATAGGGTAATAGGGTAATACGTGAATCGATATAGTTATGAAAAATTTCCATTTACACAAGCCGAAAATATATCGCAGCTTCTAAATTGGGACGATCAATTACGCATATGCGGTATATGTATACACGAGAAGTAGCAAAGATGACGTAACAGCGTCAGCCGGCGACAATATCGCGCAGCATTCGAGACTAGAAAAATCCTCGATATCGTGTTTCTATACAAATTCAGAAAAAAAAAAAATAGGTTTCTACGATATCGTATCATTTTTTGGGGAGCACGAACACTGCGCAAAATGTGCATAACGAATGAATTTGATGTTTGGTCGAAACAACCGGCGCAAACGAACGATGCGTGTTTCTTATTCCGATCCTTTCGGGGAACCCGCAACAATACTGCGATTACTCGAACAATTCGATACAAAGGATAGAGAAATAGAGAAATAGAGAAATAGGGAAACCCACCCTCCGGCAACGAGGTGTATCGCGGTGTCACGATCCAACATTCTTCCAACTCGATTTTGTCACTCTGGGAGCATGTATTTCGACAAAATATCGAATGGAAGAAACACTGACAAATTCACACCCGTGAAACCGCACTGAAAACTGTACTTCGACACAGTACTTTAATAATCCTATGTATCGGTATAACAAAAATTTTTATCTCGATGTTAGAATGAGAGAAGCACGGATAAAAAATACCAACATCATGTTCGACACCTCGACAACAACTGATCGCATTGACCGCAAGAAGCATACGGCGCATAATTTCCCACGAACAAAGTAGAGTCTAGAGGGATCGCGATTGTTCAAAATTTCTACGATCGATATGAAATCGAGTCGATACGGCGGGAATTAGATTGCGATTTGAAAATTTTTAACCTCGTTGGAGAAAATAAAATATGAACGGGGAAATTAACGGGGAAGGAAAATAAAAAATTAGATTTAAATAAAATGTACAGAAATTTTTATTTCGTAAAAAGTAATGTACGACAAAAGGATTAAATAAATATAATACTGAATCGTTCGTTGAATTAAATCTAATTACATAAAAAAAAAGTAATAAAGTTATTAAGAATTTGAAAAAAAGAATACCTTTTAGAATTCCAAATGTTGCAACGCTTGATGTACATCTTCGGTGTCGTCTTCCTTTTGTCTTATAATCGCTAGATGCATTGCTCTCAAGAATCGGTTCAAAGTACACTTTTTCGTTCTTAAATAAAAGGCATGAGCTAAAAATGGTATTTTTCTTAAACTTCGTCCACTGAGACCAACACTTTCTTGACAGAGTTCCATTAATTTAAGACTGTTCTTTGTTTGAGCTGTTTCAACGTATCCTAGCTTTTTTAAATATGACAAATCGTGAACTTCTTCCGGTTCCACGAGATTTGCCTAAAATAGAGAGAATTTAATTAATACGTTCCATAAAATATGAATAAACAATATATTTATTTACCCTCATTAATTCTTTGAGACAGGAGGTATAAATTTTGTATATGGCTTGACGCGTTGGATGTCCGATATATTGTTTTATATCTGCTCTATCGATGAATGCTAAATCAATGGCATTCGATAAATTACTGGTTGTTAAAATTAAAACATTTGAGTATCGTTTTATTTGATCCAACTGCGTTAACAAGGCATTCACTACTCTTATGGCATCGGTGGGCTCCGTTCCCTTACTGCACGCCTTCCGAGTGTGCGCTAAAGATTCTACTTCGTCGATCAAGATGCAGACCAATGCTTGCGGATTTTCCAAAAGATTTTTTAATTCGTTGAACAATTTCATAACTAATTTACCACTCTGCGAATAATGATAGTTTTACCGTTCGTACATCATCGATTAATCGAGCCAATTTGTTTAATAGTTTGCTGCAACAATACCTCCGAAAACCACTTTGAAAATAAACTGTGACTATTTATTTCGACAAATTCGCCGTGACTGAATCTGTTTCCTAAACGAATGATAACTTTTTGAGCAAGAGCTTTGCACAGACTAGTCTTTCCTGTGCCCGGTGGTCCGTGCAATAATACCACCTTGTTCCAGCTTATAATATTGGTATTAACGTTATGATCTGAGAATATCATTGTTGTTTCCACGAAATGAAGCAGCTAAAAAAAGAAAAATAGTATCTCTAGACTTTATCAAATTTAAGATGATTATAAAAAGTCAAACGTATTCAACTAACATCATCTTTTACATTAGAATCAAAGTACAGGCTCTCCCACAAATAATGAAATTCTTTCGCAGGCAATATCCAATGGGAGGATACCGGAAGATCCTCCCCGTCGTTTTCCATTGTCTCTGTAGCTGCGAATTCTGTCGTTAATCTGTACACGTGAAACTTTAGGCTAGCGCCGTGTATTTTCATGTGATTCCTCTGTAACGATAGATTTCGTTCGATCGTTACCTTTTACTTAGTTTAATTTATTTCTATACCGTTACCTCTCCGTTACTACAACTGCATATTATAGAATCGACATGGGTCTGTAAAAGCTGATTCGAAAAATCCTTTCCGTACATAATATTATCTAACGTGATATCCTCCAATGTGTCTATTTCTGCGTACACTAATTTCTCTACTCTCTCTACGGATAGTGTACTGAAAGCCAAATATTGCGATATAATAAATTGATCGATTTTTAGAAGATATTATAAATTAACATTTCATCGTGATGATCGTTAGAAAATGTTGAATAAACGTTTTAATTTAAAAATAAAGACGAATAATTGTAATAGAAAAAATTAATTTTCATTTAACAAAAGCAATACCTGTCGATATTTTGACAGATTTCCACGTGCAAAACATCGAATCTCTCCATGTCTTACTTCAATTTCTTGCACTTGGAAACCTCTGAAGCTTCAGAAACTGGTTTAAAGTATCTTTTATATCGGTATAAAATAAATTACATGGAAAATACGGAACTACGTGTTCTGGAACCTCGAAAAATTTAAAATACGATTTGAAACTGATTACGCAGGTGTTTTCAACCGGCTGTTAGATAGAGATAGCGATTAAAAAGAGAAAGAGAAAAAGAGGTGAGAGATCAAGACTGGTTTCCAATGAGAGAATCTAAATTCTGTATAAAATCTCTAGAGTGCCTTCCGATCGGTACTTGGATCGCGATCTATTTTATTAAAAATCTATGCCAC
>SMSQ01025470.1:503787-534093 GCA_019453375.1 Ctenoplectra terminalis | reverse complement strand
CGTGGACACAGTATACGCAGATAGTCATGTATCGTGTTTTGTTAAACAGCTGCAAGAGTTTGAAAAAGCAGTGAATCAGAGAGATAACCTGATAGAAGATCTTACAGGGTCCCTACAGCACGCTCTGTCCGTAAGGGATAATCTAGCTAGTCAATTAAACTCCTTGAATGCTATGGACATACCTTGCAAAGACAGTGCTAGTGGTGTGAATAATAAAAGCTTGGAAGAAAAGGTAAGAATTTTTATTGTTTAGAATGTTGTTTGTACGTTGGAATAATTGAAAACATTTTTATGTAAAAGTTGATTTTTTTTTTCCTTTTTAGATTGATATTTTGGAGAAAACTTTAAGCGATCAGAGATCGATAATACAGAAATTAAACGGCCAGTTGACCCAAATCCAAGAGCATGTACAAACACTGGAAATGGAGAAAGAAACCAAGAATGCCGAGATAAACGATTACGAGTTACAAATTAACAATTTGAACGAACAAATCCGTTTAGGTGCTGCTGACAAAAATTTAAATATCGCAGAGACTTTGGAGCAACAGAAACAGTACGAGGCTCGTGTAGATAAGATAAAGCAGGATATGCAACATATATTAGAAAAGTTTACGGCTGAAACGAATACGAATACCGCGCGTCATCAGCAGGAATTAAAAGATTTAGTTGGAAAGCACGAAACAGAGGTGATGAATATTCAAGAAAAGTACGAAGATCGTTTGAAGCAATTGAAGGAAGAAAATAAGACTTTGGCCGATCGTTTGAACAAAGAACTGCCAGATCTGGAAACGAGACACGCCAAAGAACTTTCCATATTCCAAACACAGTTGGCTTACTATAAAAAAACTGTGGAAGCACTGAAACTCGAATTAATGAATCGCTCTGAATCTCAACGAACCGCTCAGGCAGAATTAAATCAATATAAATCGAAGTTGAACGAGGTTGAAGTGCAGTCGGAGAAGGTTAGACGGATTCAAGATCTGGACCACCAAAAGGAAAAAGAGATGCTAAGCGAACAGATCAAATTGCACAAGCTTCAGTTGGAAGACATGACTTCGAAGTACATTGCGGCAGTTGCAGTCTTAGAATCGAAAGAAAGTATCGAGCGTTCTTTGGAACAGGCCTTAACGAACGCTGCCACGTTGAAGGAAGAAAATGAGAGTCTGAAATTCAAGCTCGACGATTTGTCGTCGAGGTACTCGGCAGCACAGTCGTTGATAGAAAACAGTCAGTCCCACGAGAGAACTTTGAGCAACAGAATTTACGATTTGGAAAAATCTTTATCCAGACTTAGTGGCGTAAATGTGAGCACTCTGAGCGAGATGAACGAGACCACGTATCAGACTTTGGACGAGGTAGCGATTCAGTTTCAGTTGACAAAGCAAAAGCTCGAAGAGAAAGCAGAATTGGAGGAACTTTTGGTTCAGAGAATCGAGGGTCTTGAACAAGATGTTCGTAAGTCGAAAGAGGAATTGGAGCAAGCAAATTTCACCAACAAATCATACGAGAAGCAGCTTAAAGATACGAAGAACATGTGTGACAAGTACAAGTCTGAATTGAGTTCATTGAAGAAAGATGACGTGGATGGTCGGAACTCCTCACAGTTGGAAGAGGAACACAAATTGTCTAGTCAAAGTACGAAAGATACCGTCAGTAATTTGTTGCATAAAACCGAAGAGGATCAACAGGAGATAAAGAAGCTTAAAATGACCCTCGAACAGAAGGAGGCAGAGCTTGTAGAATCTGTTAAGGGTATGCATGATTTGTCAGAGAAGCTGAAGAAATCCGAAGAAGAGTGCGAACAGTTGAAAAATGGATTGGCTACAGCATGGGCTCAGTGTGCAGAAGTAGAAGAAAAGTTGAATCAAACGTTAGCTTTGAGCGACGGCAAGCTTGATATTTCTATACCGTCGTCCAGTTATAACGGTGCCTCGATGAAACAATTTAAGTTGGGTAGATCTATAAACGATTCTATAAATACGATACAGGATCAAAGTATAGATACAAATAGGATTGCAAGTGAGAAAAATGAAGATCTCGATAATAGCAATAGAGTAGCATCGTTGCAAGGAAAATTAACGTTTGTGCTGGAAGAAAATGAAAAATTGTTGAAGGAACTGGAACGTTTGATAAACCAACAGGCAGACTACGAAGAAACGAAAAATAAATTAAACCACTGCACTGTCCTTTCGGAAAATCTTGCCACAGAAAAAGAACGAAAATCGGAAGAGAACAGAGTTTTGAAGAAGAAACTCGAGAATATGTATTCACTGCAAGAATCTGTAAATCAATTGAGATCGGAGAAAGAAGCTTTGCGTAAAGAAATTGAAGCACTGATCTGCGTTCACGACGAGCAGATAAGCGCGATAAAAGCCGAGACTGCGTCTGAAATTAGGAAAGTACAGTCATTGATGTTGGGCGTGAAAGAAGGCACTACAGAACTGAATGATTTTAAAACAGAATTAGAGATGCGACACGCAAAGGAAATGGAAGAACTGCGTACGTACTTCGAGCAGAAGTGTCTGTTGATGGAGAAGCAATATTCCGAGGAAATATTTAGCCAGCAATCGAAAAAAATGTCAGACAACGACAGCGAAATTGCTGATTTAACCGAAGGCTTATACTTTGGAGGTGCTGGAGACTGCTTGAACGTTTCGAACATCTCTGAACACAGTTCAAGGGTTGGTTCTCCCATAGGGGATGAGCAATCGAAACATGCTAGCCAGAATTTCAATGGTCGTACCAAGTCTGAGTTAGAATATGAAATAAACATTAAAACTTTGCGACAAGAATTGCAAAACAAGATAATCGAGTTGCAAGAAATAAAATTGCATTATGAAAAAGCATTAGAGGATCAGAAGAACACGTATGAAAGAGAATTGTACAATAAGAAAGCCAAAGAAAAGCTCGAGTTGCTAAGAAACATGGTGAATCAGGTAAGTTAGATATTGGAACGTTTCGTGCTCTTTCTATTTGTACAACGAACGCACTTCGTCTATATTACTTTTTGTGTTAAATGTTGAACATTTTTTTTTTTTTTTTTTCCAACATAGCTGCTTCTTTTTCTTTAGGAATATATATGTGTTACATGCTAATTAAGTTAAAATCTATTTATTCAGTTCACCGCATACATTAGGTTGCGCTTTATAGTTGGAATGGTTTTTTTTTAATTTCAGTCTTATATATTTGCGAAAAAAGTGCATGGTACTTCAATCCGTTTGAATGTAGTAGCCTATGTGTTTTATTCGTTTCTTTATCAAAAAATGTTTAAAGAAATCATATTTTTTTCATTAGTGTCTTTTAGCCCTAGAAGTGTTTTAAAACAGTCCTTGATTGAGTTGTCCTAAACTAAATAGACTCACGATGTACAGTTCCTCTTGTAACTAACATGCTATTGTGTGACCACGTATGTGTGCATGCAGCATTGTCAAACAGAATGGGATGCGGGTGCGTTGGAAAACGGTGAATTAACGCAACTGCGAGCGGCCTACAACCATCAGTTGGAAGAGCAGATCGCGCTAGCTAAGTTGGATATTGTCAATGCGCTTCAAGAACAAATTCAGGTAGCTTCAGACTTAGCCACCCCAGTTTACGCCACATTACGTTGCAGAAATCCATTCAAACGTTTTAGAAATTAATTTAACTTCCTCTATTGAAAGACTATTATTTTCAATTAATACTTTTCATATTGTTGTAACTTGATGTATAGATACTTTTAACGGTTGAGTCGGATGTAGAAGACAATTGGCCACCAGAAGTATTGGAATTACGAGATAAACTCACTAGCAATGCGAAAAAGGAGATACAACAACTGAAGGAAACTCATACAGGAGAAGTGCAACGTTTGAAGGAGGAGCATTCTCGAACTGTAGCTAGAATGATTGATCGACATCAAGAGGAACTTAATAAAATTAAATCCGAATACGCTCCGAGTTATGGTGGGAAACGAGATTCTGATAGAAGCTTGTTAACAGATGATAAAATCCTTGAAGAAAGGTATATTCCCATCTTGATGAAGAAAAAATAAGAAAAATATTATTATTTATTATTTATTATTTATTATTTATTATTTATTATTTATTAAAAAATGTTTTACTTTTGTTAAACAGGAACAGTTTAAGTAAAACCTGTGCCACTTTTAAAACACTGATCGAAGAACTGATCAAGTATTTTGTCATATGCGAAGAGGAAGTTAACAACACACTAATTACTGAGGTTATCAAGAGACAATTATCCGATAGCGCCAGCAATGAAAAGACAGCACAAACTGATGAGATCGAAGAATCGAAACTCAACGAGTCGAGAAAGAGTCAAGAGGCTAGTCCGTTTAACTTATCCGAGACGAAGATCCAGAGAGTTCATTTTGTTCCAAAAATCACGGAGATAGTTTCTATAATAAATAGTAATCCTGAGACTTTGTCAACTATTCTAGAAGAGGATGGTAGCATAACGGAGAAGTTAAAGCAAGAATTGAACAACTGCGTGCGTCGTTTGAAGTCTGAGAGTGCCGAGGTTCTTAATGCCTCCTTTTCCATGGGTGACGGAAGACGTAGTTTATCTTCGAAAAATATTCATTGGTTGAATACGGTAAATGAAGAGCTAAATTTGAAACTCCGTCATGCAGAATCTCTGATCATGGGTTACCAGGAAGAGATGGACCAACTGAAGATGTCCATTTTGGATCTTCAGAGAAAACTAATCAATGCAGAGAATAAGAAAGAGACCATTACAGAAGGTTATGGGGAAAATTATGATATGGGAACTGAAATCACATTGCAAGACTTCTCGCAATTGCAAGAAAGAGGTATGAAGAATAAACTCAGCTCTCGTATTATTTGTAATTATGTTTCATATTTTTAGCGAGACACGTACTGTCGAATGGAGGAGGAGATTGTGCGGATCTGCTTCAATTGATAGAAGAACTATGCAGACAGAGTGACAAATTGATGGAAGATGGAAAAAGGGAGAAGGAAGACCTGCAGCAACAGGTAAAATCGAAGTGCTTTTTACTAAGAATGCACTGACTGCATGTATTTTCATTACATAGAACTGGTATGTTACCTACGAAACAGTTGTGGTGTATTGCATATTGAAGACGAGTTCTATATTTGGTAGTTCACAATTTTATCGTTTTATCTGTATCAACTTATGTCAGCTTAGTTATTCGTATATTGCACAAAACTGATTTGTTTTAATTCGTAGTGAACGAATAGTCTCTTATCATTCATGCATCAATGTTTTGGAGTATATTAGTTAATAAACGACCTCGTATTTAAAATCGATAGAAAAGATTTGTACGAAAGAAACGTACGCGATGAAATAAAAATACAACAGGTAAAATTGTATGGCTCTGTGATGCAGTTTTAAAAGGATTGATTGGCGTTCTGTTATCTTGCCAGCAGGTGCCTTTAGAACCTACTCCTACCCCATACATTCTCAGGGTTTGCCGCCGAAAGGTAAATTATAGAATTACTAATACTATTATAAAAAAGCTGTTCCGTAAGTTAATTTTAACCCCAAAATGTACAATAATTGACGGTGAGCTGATAACAGCGCTATGAATTTCCTTCTTGCTATCGTTAAAAATACAGTCGGAAGGGAGGTCGTAAATTAAAGCGTTAAGCTTCGATATCAGTAGGTGTCGATGTTTAATCCTTTAATTTGCAACTTCACTATATCTTTATCTTTGACTATAATAGTAACTTCTTAACGATTAATCAAGGCATGTGTTATATTAACGCTATATCTCTCCCCATTGCTCTCTCGCATGCATGCAATTAATACTGCAAATTAACTCTTGCCTGTCCTCCTGGGTTGTATTATTAACCATCCTATGACAAGGAGTCGAATACGACTGGAAAGAGTTAATGGAAATTTTTCATTTCTTTTTCAATTGCTATTCGTTTCACGTAAAAGCATTTTTGTTTTATTTTGAGTTATAGAGGCATGTAGCTGTCTGCAGTTTTGAGTTCTTTATCAGGATTGATCAAGTGTGTCTTTACTTAAAATTTATTAAAATTCTTAACTCGTATAGCTGTTAATTTTTTAATTTACTTTTAATTTTTATGTTTCGCTTTTTTAATGGAATTTTTTATTAGCGTTAACTGTAAGAAAATATGTGTAGATTGAGGCAGCGGATAAGCAATTAAAAGCAACCCGTAGATTCTTGGACGAGCAAGCAAGTGAAAGAGAAGCTGAAAGAGATGAAGCTGCAAGACAGATAAAGCTGTTACAGGAACAACTCAAAGAACGCGAACGGGAAAAAGAACGAGACCAACGCATCACGTCTGAGGTAACTTGAACAAAATCTTATACAATTTAACAAATGGAAAATCTAATTTTAATAATTTATGGTTCCAATTGAAATATTCGTACACACCCAAGATATCTGCTTTTTTTTAAAACTTCGCTGGATGCAATTTGATTAATACATTTTAATCAGGTTTAGGAATTTTTTAAACTAATCGTTACCATATGTTTTGGATTGGGATTTTTCATGATTGCTGACCCCATATAAAGTGGTTAAATTAATGGATAACTTGTGGGAAATTTTACACGATTTAAATTCATTTTTTTATCATTGTCATCGGCTTAATTACAAAGTAATTAGGAAGCTTATAACACGCATTATCACTAATTGTATTAACACGAGTTTTTCTGCACTCTGGTTTTGGTTTTCTGTTTGTCGCACAAAGCAGTCCACACTATCACCCGAACCAACGTCAGACGTCCCTGTGCTTCAAGTATCTGACATCGGTGCAGCTGTGAGTGGTTACTTATTTATAAGAATTAATATACTTGATGATATTTCAGAACTATTTTACAGGCTGTATTAGGTAGAAAGTATATATTTTGTTTCAATAAGAATTAAAATATTATGCATGTAATTTTTATTGGTTTGAAAACTCAAACTTATTTTGTTTCAATGACAAAATGATTCATGGTACTTGTACGCTTTACACGTGGTGATGCTTTCTAGCAGTTAACTGTGGTTGTGGCAATTAAATAAACTCAACAGTTACGAACTTTTGTTGAAGTATTGAATGTAACATAGGTGGAGGTTCTGGAGACTCAGATGAGAGAAATGTCCTCTCTTATGTCTGACACAGAAGCAAAGAAGACTGAAACAGAGATTGAATTGAAAGCAGCTATCGACAAGATTTGGGTGCTTAGGGAAATCATCACAGAGTTGGAGCAACAATTACAGATTAAAACTGAGAAAGAAAAATTTCTTCAATTACAAATCAGTCAACTGGAAACTGTGATTGCTGTGCAAACTAAAAACCAACATGAACTAGTCCAAGAATTGGATGCTGTTAAAATGGGTAGTGAAAGCAAACATCTGAATGAACACATCAATCATTTGCAGGTAAGTTTTTATAAAAAAATTAACTGGTTAGAATATTTGTTCTTCAAAATACTGTATCGTAGGAAGAATTAAGGAAACACAAGATAAGTTCCGAACAATTCAACGCGAATTCTGCCGCGTTAAAACAGATGAAAACGGAACTTCGTGATATGCAAAACCAATTAGATAAAAGAATTAAGGAATTAGAATCTGCGCACATGTGTAGCTCCAATTTAAGTTTGAGTCAACCGAGCGAAGATATTTCCATTAGAGAACAAATAGATGCTTCACGGTGTCCTACTCCGGACGATCCTACTGCTCCCCCAATGTTGCCTCTTGACCAACTTCTTAAACTTAAGGAGAAAATGGTGAAACACGCCAGAGCCGAGGAAGTGGCATTCAAAAGAATCAAAGATTTAGAATTACAAGTGACTGCTCTCAAAAATAAAAATGAAGTACGTTATACCAAAAAATTTAATCGATAGAAAACTTTACGTGTGATCTAATTTTTTTTTCCCCCCCTCCCACAGGAATTACAAGCAGAGCAGGATATTCTTCAGCAAACAACTTCCGAACAGCTGTTCCAGATAGAAGCCATGCGTGGTAGGCTGGAACAGCATAAACAGAGTGCTCCTTTCGCGCAGCGACAGGCNAAATTCATTTTTTTATCATTGTCATCGGCTTAATTACAAAGTAATTAGGAAGCTTATAACACGCATTATCACTAATTGTATTAACACGAGTTTTTCTGCACTCTGGTTTTGGTTTTCTGTTTGTCGCACAAAGCAGTCCACACTATCACCCGAACCAACGTCAGACGTCCCTGTGCTTCAAGTATCTGACATCGGTGCAGCTGTGAGTGGTTACTTATTTATAAGAATTAATATACTTGATGATATTTCAGAACTATTTTACAGGCTGTATTAGGTAGAAAGTATATATTTTGTTTCAATAAGAATTAAAATATTATGCATGTAATTTTTATTGGTTTGAAAACTCAAACTTATTTTGTTTCAATGACAAAATGATTCATGGTACTTGTACGCTTTACACGTGGTGATGCTTTCTAGCAGTTAACTGTGGTTGTGGCAATTAAATAAACTCAACAGTTACGAACTTTTGTTGAAGTATTGAATGTAACATAGGTGGAGGTTCTGGAGACTCAGATGAGAGAAATGTCCTCTCTTATGTCTGACACAGAAGCAAAGAAGACTGAAACAGAGATTGAATTGAAAGCAGCTATCGACAAGATTTGGGTGCTTAGGGAAATCATCACAGAGTTGGAGCAACAATTACAGATTAAAACTGAGAAAGAAAAATTTCTTCAATTACAAATCAGTCAACTGGAAACTGTGATTGCTGTGCAAACTAAAAACCAACATGAACTAGTCCAAGAATTGGATGCTGTTAAAATGGGTAGTGAAAGCAAACATCTGAATGAACACATCAATCATTTGCAGGTAAGTTTTTATAAAAAAATTAACTGGTTAGAATATTTGTTCTTCAAAATACTGTATCGTAGGAAGAATTAAGGAAACACAAGATAAGTTCCGAACAATTCAACGCGAATTCTGCCGCGTTAAAACAGATGAAAACGGAACTTCGTGATATGCAAAACCAATTAGATAAAAGAATTAAGGAATTAGAATCTGCGCACATGTGTAGCTCCAATTTAAGTTTGAGTCAACCGAGCGAAGATATTTCCATTAGAGAACAAATAGATGCTTCACGGTGTCCTACTCCGGACGATCCTACTGCTCCCCCAATGTTGCCTCTTGACCAACTTCTTAAACTTAAGGAGAAAATGGTGAAACACGCCAGAGCCGAGGAAGTGGCATTCAAAAGAATCAAAGATTTAGAATTACAAGTGACTGCTCTGAAAAATAAAAATGAAGTACGTTATACCAAAAAATTTAATCGATAGAAAACTTTACGTGTGATCTAATTTTTTTTCCCCCCCTCCCACAGGAATTACAAGCAGAGCAGGATATTCTTCAGCAAACAACTTCCGAACAGCTGTTCCAGATAGAAGCCATGCGTGGTAGGCTGGAACAGCATAAACAGAGTGCTCCTTTCGCGCAGCGACAGGCTACGTCGCGCTTAGAATTACAACTTCATGAAGCCAACACGAAGTTCCAATCTTTGGAACGAACCATTGCTGATAAGGATTTAGAATTGAAGGATACGAAGAACCAATTAGACAGAGTTAATCAATTGTTACAAGAAAAAGAAGCAGAGATTTCAAACGTGGTGCAGGTGGAAAGTGCTACGATTCAGAAGTTGAAAGAACACCTAGAGATTGTTGAAGAAGAAAAGAAGATTCTCCAAGCGAAGGTCGGTATTCAAGAGCACGCTCAATTAGAACTGCCGAGATTGATAGACAGCATGCTGGCGGACAAAAACGAAGAAATAGATCACCTGAAAGAACAAATATTTAAGAAAGAGAAGCAGCTCGAAATTTATTCTTCTCTTAATTTGGATGAGACACAATTAAGAGAGCTGGCGCAACAAACGGAGGCAAAGAATAGTGCTCGTACCCTAAGCGATATTCTGTCCATTCATTCAGAATGCGAAGAGACTACGGAAGCCATCAGAGGTGCAAATACGACTCAAAATTTACCTAACGTATCTGTTTTTAAAGTTTCAACTCCACTACCTTCATCAAAAAATACAGACGATTCGATCGTGCCTTTGATGGATAGCACAAAAATGTGTCTTCAGGTACCTCCTCTAGACTTGGGATCTCAGAGTATGTCTGTGACCTCCAATCAACAATTTGGGGTCTCGGACTTGTTACAGAGTGGCTTGGATTCGAAAACTTCCTCTTCGGATAATAATCTTTTCGTTGATAAAACTGATCGTGCTTCCCAGTCGAAACAACAGAGTACTCAGGTGCAAGAATCTTCAGAGAAAGAGTGTGCTAATGGGAAAGATGAGAGTAGCGGTAATAGGTCTCCTGTTACTTCGATAAAATATACACAAACGTCTATAAATGATACCTTAAAAGAGGTGGAGAACCTGGAGAACCAGTTACAGGCAATGAAAGAGGAATTGGAAATGAAATCAGCGATTTTAAATAAAAGGGAATCTGATCTGTTAGTTTTGCAGAAAGTTTACGACGAATTACAAGTGGAGTTCAGAGAGGTAGTGGAGACACTCTCCAGAGATAAGTGTTTCTACCAAAACCAGTATGAATTATCACGAGCATCGGAGAATAAAATAAAAAAAGACTTGCTGGAAGTAGAGAACGTTCTAAAATTGAGAGACGAAGAAATAGAGGACCACAAGAACAAGATGCAAGCGAACGAGAAAATTATAATGGAATTGAATTCAGAGAACACCAAGTTAAAAAAGGATATCGAGGTAAAGGAACAGGAACAAACACGAAAGTATACTTCTTTGCTTCAAGAAAAGATGAAGGAGCTGCAAAATTTCAGAGATGCAATTCTCAAGAAAGATATCACCATCGAAACTATTCAGACTCGAAATATTGAAATTGAAAATGAGAATAAGCAGTTGTACGAATTCAAAACTAAGTACCAGTTGTCCAGCCAAGAATTGTTAGAGTGTCAGAATGAAATTCAAAGACTGACCGAAGGGCTGAATAATAGAGATCAGATCATTAGAAGGTTGGAGGAAATGGCCAGACGCAGCAGTTTCTCAGGAACGTCTTCACCTTCCAATGAAAAGGACCAAGAGATTCATCATCTACAGGAATACTTGAAAGAAAAGGACAAAGTGATACGGCAGATGAGTGATGATAGCAAGAGTCTGCACAAAGCTCTGGAAACTATACAGAATAAAATGAAGGAGTCAGGAAACGTGGTAGAGTTGAGGAAGAAGCTAAAGGATGAAAGGAAACTGAACTTCGAATTGAGAAACATGGTGGAGAATCTGAGCAAGGAATTGTCCGAGCTAAAACTACCAGCGCGTGAGTATTTCTTAACGTAAAATAATTATTTATTACGATAATTATTTATTGTATGAATTCGCAGAACGATCACAAGATGATACTGACATCGAAGACATGGTGCAACGGGAACTAAATTTATCGGCCCATTTGGACAGGCAGATCATGAATGCCATAGAAAGTGACGCAGAGGACAAGATTAGAGTAGAAAGACAAGCTCTTTATCAGAAGGGAGTTCCTTGTCATCAAGACGAGAGATACATGGAGTTAAAATTGAAATTGAGTCAGGCTAATAAGATCAACGAAGACCTAAAGAAACTGAAGGACGATTTAGAGATCGAAAGAGGAGTGCTTAAGTGCCAGATAGCGGAATATGAAGGTCGTATCTTCCAGCTTAAATCTGATTTAACAGAGGAATCGAAAAAAGTGGCAAAGTTGGACGAAGAATTATCCTCAGAGAAGAATTTAGTGAGAACATTGAAAATTCAGATCGAAAAGGAACACAGAGCAATGCAATCCGGGCATGTTCAGGACTCGGAGTTAATAGAATTCCTTCAGAGCAAACTGAAAACCTCTTTGGATAATGAGACAAAACTCAGAACTGATCTATCCTTACTACGACAGGAGTATAAGAGTTTAGAGATCCAGCTAACCTTGATGAAGGATCACGTGCAGTCCCAAAAGGTCGACGACTTGCCAAAATTAACAGATCTTCTTGAAGCTGAGAAGAAGAAATACATATTGCTGATGGACAACTTTGAGAAAGTAGAAAGAGATAATACGGAGTTAAAGGATACTCTGAGAAAATTACAGATGGAGAAGAGTCGTTTTGAGAAACAACTAGAGGTGGAGGTAGAAGAGAAAGAAAAATTGATAAGTAGTTTAGCTTTGATAGAGGGAATCAAGGACCATTTGCAAACTGATCTGAGGCGCACCAAAGAAGAGCTAAAAGCGAGAGAGGAGGAATGTGAATGGCTGCAGAAAAGGATCAAAACCATGTCTGACGCTGAAACTAGGAGACAGGAGCAAAGGATCAGCGAACACAATGAGCTCAAGGTGTTGAGAAGGGAGATCAATAATGCTAGAGAAGTAATGGTTGGTATAACGATATATTAATTCGTAATAATTAATTTTTGTGATTTTTTCACGCGATTAATGGTTCGACAGATGGATCTAGAGGCCGATATGAAGCAATCGAAGAGAGAACTGACAGAGTCTCTAGAACGTGAAATGAAGTTGGGTGAGACTCTGGAGATTCTTAGAGAAAGAGAGAATGATCTCAATAAAAAGTTGTCTTCTGCCAAAGATGTAGAGAAAAAATTGAAGGATACGATCGTTGAATTACAACAAGATATAAAAATTTGTACGAAGAGAGAATTGGAGCTGACGAAAGAACTGAAAAGCAGATTCACCAACGACAAGAACATACCTGCCAAATTTGTACAGAAAATTAATGTAATGAATTTAGCAATAGACAGAATCGTGTTATAAATTGACACGTTTACGTAACTTACATTTTGTTTTACAGGATCTTAGCGATGCCAATGAAAAGTATATGACAGAGAAGACTGTGCTTCAAGAGAAGTTGATAAAATCAAGGGAAGAGAGAGAACAATTGAATCAACGAATTAAATTACTCGAAGCTCAAATAAAACAAGGCAAAGAACATCAACATCCGAATGCTATGCCCTTAGACTGTATAGAAAAGGTAATTTTTTACCTCTCTGATATTCATTTTGTGATATTCATTATGTAATCTTTTTTTTTTTTTCCTCCCCATAGTTACAGCATTTGTATGGAAAGTTCCTACGAGCAGACAGTAGACGCAAGGCTCTAACTTATCAGAAACGCTACTTGCTAGGTATAGTTGGTGGCTATCAGTTATCTGAAGAAAATACCCTATCTATACTCGCTCAGTTGACCAAAGAACAACGATCCTACGCCGTGATGGGTCGGAATAAGAAATCGCCGAAAGTACGCTTTAAGAGTGCGGTGATTGTTATGATTAGTATTCATAGAATGAAATGGCTGATTCTGAGGTGGAATGCTGGTAAAAGAATAGGTGCAAAAACAGTAATGTGGAACGCGGATCAGTCCTTTTTACCAATTCATAAAACTACTATGAACCATTCGCCTCCCGTTCGAGAAAAACGTACTCCAAAGTGAGTAAATTAGTGAATGATTTAAAAGTGAATATTTTTATCGTTTTAAATTGTATTTTCAGCGGAGATGGTGGTTTCGATGGGTTTGCTCTTGAACAGTGTTACCAGCGGCTGAAGAACGTTGAGCAGACATTAGGTTTAGCAATGGCGGAGGCTGGGAATTGCCAGATTATCCCAGAATAGTATTATGATCATTTAAGTTTTGTAAATGTTGTAAACTGTGATTTGAGGATCACGTCGCTGTTTACTGGATGCGGCCATTATTGCATGGTCCGCATGGGATTGCTGTTTCCTGTTGTTTCAGCAACCGGAAACGTTTGAAACTGGGCATTTTGATCAGAGATCTTTTTAAAAATTACGAGCCTCTCTCAGCTGTATTTTTTCTACCGATTGTATATAGGACTGTAGCATAGAAACTACCAGTTGTTAAACACGCGTTAACTCTCTGCACTAATTACTAGATGATAATGTACCATGTATGCTATAATTTCAATACTATTAGCACTTTTAAGATTTTATAAGAGATCAAACAAAATGGTGTTACATTAGTGCTCATATGTCGTGTTTTACCAAAGTTACCGATAGAAATACTACTCTTGAGCACATTACCGTAAGGATGCAGACCTGTGCCTTGTACATTCTAATAAGCGTTTTAGTATTTATTTATTGATGATATGTACGTTTTTATATTGTGAATAAAGTATAGAATGACTTTTTACCGAATTATTGTTGGTCGATAGGAGTCGTTCAATAAATCGTTCACTCATCGATAATGCAGTTCATAGTAATTATATATTTTAACAAAAGAAGTATGTATAATTTAATTCAACGTGGTTGCCTCGTATACCTTTTGATAAATCTGTATAGTTTTGCAATACTATTTTCCAACCGTGCAATTTTTTTAAAAGTAGATACATGTATTTAACAGCACTTCGGTATGATCGTTATTCTTATACGAGGATTCTGGTCCATTGTAAATGTAACGAGAACTAATTTTACATTAACAAGGGAAACGATACTAAATTAACAATTACGAAGACAGGGAATTATATAGGATTCTATAGTTTCATCGACACTGAAAAGACTAAACGCAACGTTTGCTCGGTAAAAGTTATTTACATATGTACAGTAAGACGTATGATAAAATATATAGCGATCATCTAGCTTTATGTATGTATATATATGTATATATATATATATATCTAAAGCTACGTTCGATTTTGTGAAACGTAATCTAAGAATGTAAGGCTTCTTCCTTTTTCTTATTCGTTCGAAGACAATATCTAAAGAGTGCAAATTCTATTTTCTTCTTTTTATATATATATATATATATTTTTTTTTTTTTTTTATACTTTGAGATTTCCGTAACAAAGTATCGATTCCTTAACAATAAAAGGAATTCAATGGTTTATCGTAATAAATTTTTAATACTTTCTTTGTAAAATATCAGAACGTTAGAACTTACTACCTGTTCCATTCGAGCTCGTGTGACGATTTGAATTTACACCGTGTTCTGACTCGCTTCTGGTTCAGAAAAACTTGAAAACCATTCGATTCTCAGTTCCTAATTGTTGTTCACGGAAAAACGTTAAACAAATGATCGTACAACCAATGTTTTCGCGAAATTACACAGACAACTACGGTCGCACGAAGCAAAGTTTAATCTAATGCATCTTTCACGTTTAAATTAACCGCGTTTGTGATTGGTGCATGCATCCTTGAAGTTGGTTGCATTAAACGGTCCGAAATAATCGTCGTGAAGTTGTCTAATAATCGTCTCGATTGGGCACAATTTTGAATCTCTACGCGTTTTTTCCGCTTCATTGCGCTCGATGTAACTGACGCTGTAGAAATTTGCATTTCTGCAGAATGGAATCTTTCGAGTGAAATCCTTGCCGTTGATCACCACTCGGAAATAGAAATCGCTGGCTACATGGTTTTCGTTTTTCGGATTTATTCGATAAACCTCGATCACGAAGCGGGAAGCATAATGCGGCATGGTCAATTTGTCGGAGAAGATACCGAGAGCAGTTGCGAGGTATTCTAACGTTTTATCATGACCAGAGTATAAAACTATTTTCGGTTTGGCCTCGGAGATAATTCGTAGCATGTAAGAAACGATACTTCGAAGTAGTCCATAAGCTCTTAACAATCCGTATTTTCTGCGATTGTTGCTCTTCGCAATTTGCTTAGATTCCCATTCTGTGTAAGCGAACAGACCCGTTACGTGATCAGTTTTTACGCAAACCCTTTGAGTTTCATAGTCTATACAAGGCAAGGAAGCACCGTGGCAGATATATGTTAACAATGCATCTTTCAAACTGTTGGGGTCTGACATCTGGGCCTGATCAGGGATCTCGAAGACCGTATTGGAAGCTTGTTGTATCAGGTCCGCTACCGCTGGATGAAACTTCAGATGATCAGACATTTCCTGTAACAGGACAATGTTTCGTCAAGAAATAAAACCTCACATTTTTCTGGGAAGATCAAGATTTAATTACCTTTAGGTGCTGTTTGAAAAACTTTTCAGCGGCAGGACATGCACAGTCTGTGTTACAGAAGGCATAACTTTGACTTTCTTGCAGGGTGACTTTTCCTAGGTTTTGGAAACCATCCGTCTCCAAGAGAGCATACAACAATGCAACTGCACTTTGAACCGTCCTTCGATACCTAGTGCTATATACAACAACATCTTTGCTGGTTATGGAACCATTTCCCAGATTCAGTTTGTGGTAATACGCATTTCTAAGTATGATTCCAGTTTTAAGTAGCTGCCCGATGCCAAGTGTTGTCAACTGGCCGATTCTGCAGTCTTTGGAGTTGCTGGGCAGCATAGGAAAACCATGGAATGGTCCCAGGAATTGTGCCCATGCAGTTCTGGAATAGCTGGAGACATTTTGCAGAAAATTCACATAGTTCTGATACAGGGTTTCTAACTCGGGTATGGAACTAAAATCTCCACCACAATTTATTATGCTTATATTTCGAATATGAGCCAAGGGACCTCTGTCTCCGTGTCGTACGAACACCAAAATCCCTCCCAGGGTTAGATTTCCATCCAGTTTTCCTACGGATAGGAAAACCATACGATCATTCCACTACGTATCATCGGTTAATGATTATTCAACATTCTAAACGTTCTCTTTACAATACCTTCTGTTTCTGCTGTAATTTCACTTGGTGGATTACAGAAACGAAATATTTTTTTAGTTTTTATATCAGCTTTCAAATTTCTAGGGAATTCTCTGATGGAAACATCGTTTCCCAGAACTCTAGTTTGCATAGAGCTTTTTTCGTCTGTACCGATGTACTTGTACATACCTATAGAATTTAAATGATATACTTTTGTTTAAAATAATTACATAATCCCGGAATCCATATGCATGCACATACACGTGTGTGTAAACGATACGGGTAGGCTGATGCTCGATATCTGTTTGTTATAAAAAGAGGAAAAGGAAAAGAGATCAGATGGCAAAGGATTCTTTAGTCGTGTTTACGTACACGGCTTATATCAAGCCAACGAAGCCGATAACGTGAAATCGTGTATGCGCCAGTTAATCGCATTGTTGCGTGTGTTTGCTTTCAAGCGCATACTCTACGATAAAATAGTGCTTTGATATTTGTAGAAAAATCTTAGTATAATTTTATTACCCAAAACTGCATAGGCAGTAAAAATTAAAACAGAACGGATACAATAATACATAAAAATTAAGTTTTCACAAAAATTAAGCGTACAATTGACAGGATCATAAATAAGGAACATAAGGAAGGATCGAGACAACGAAAAGAAGAAAATAGGGTTGAAGAATGAATATGCTAGGTACTTCCAATTACCAGCAACGAGGAGGAAGATCCACACGCTGAGGATCACGTAGCAGTAGAATGCTCGGTGCTGGTACGAGAGACGGACCATTTCCGCCAACATCCTGCGGCCAATCTTGGACCCAGCCAGGTCCTTTGTGTACTTCTGTCACAGCCCCGACGACGACGACGACGACGACGAGGTTGTTGATGGCAACACCGAGTCAAACGACCAGAACAAATCCGGTTCAACGACAGTTCTCCAACCAGCATTCTCTTGTTTCAGCGATTCTATCGCATAATTCTTCTCCGGTGGCTATTGGAGAATTCAAAGGGACTAGAATCCCGTGGACGACGTCATGAAGCGGATTCCTCTCGTTCCTCCTTGACACCGGCTTCAACCAGAATGCATCGGCGAGCGCAAGCGCTTGTCCCTCCTTTGACATGTCTTTAGACTAATTTTATATTATTATTAATTATTTTGTTGTTTATCTTTTTAACTTATCGCCGGTAAAGGCGTTCCCCTTGATGGTTGCGCAATAGGACGTAGGAATAACATTGACGTTCGTCGTTGAATTTGTTTACGATTATCGTCTTTTTTTATTACGCTTCAGTTTTTGGTTTGCAACGTTTGATAAAGTATGCTCATCAGGCTTAGGGAAGATACCGGTGACCTGCGTGCTAGAGTTTCATTGCGACAGGTTAGTATCGAGCGTAAGCGCCCCCCTTTTCGTCCAAAATCTCCCTTACACCCTAATCTTTTACTTTCAGACTCCTCTGTGTTTTGTGAACAATTCGATTGCAAAAAGGAATGCTAAAAAAACCAATGAACAACCTTCCTCTAAGAAGCTCCTTTGTCTTGTGAATAAGTTGACGACTTCTCCTCTTTATCGGAAATCATCTATCCTCGTCCAGTTGTTACTCTCAAACTTTCATACTTGCGAATTTACATTTTTGCAACGATACTAATGAGATTGAACCAGCGTTTGACAAGTGTCGATCGAGGGAAACGCATGTTGAAGACATTTCTTAGAAACTACCTTCACTTAGTAAATTCGTGTCGTTTTACTTCAAGAACTGAAGTATGAAGAGCTCACTCGCGATGAAAACTGAGCGAAACAACAACCTTATTGAAATATTTTTCTGCGACTACCACAGGTAAGCCGCGCTCCTTGCGACAGGAGTAGGTTATCAGAGCACGCTTGCGCGCGGGGTATACGATCCGATTGGTCCGGCCTCCGTTTTAAATCCATTTCGATCCGCGGTCGAGAGAGTTACGAAGTTCATTGCAACAGTAGAAGTGCGGATCGTTCAACGATTCGCCAACCTGGACACTGAAAAACATCGGTGGTGGTCTCCGAAAAAAAGAATTGGTTGGTCATCAGGAACAGGAAACGAAGCGAATTTAATACGTAGAAGGTCTACCATGCCACTGGTTCTTTTTTTCTTTGAACTTAGTATTTTTAGTTGCAGTATGAGTATGACGTATGAAAAGAAAAAGAAATTTTAGAAAAATAGCCGCTTATAGTTGTAACGATTAAAAATTTAAATTTGAAAATTTTTTAAACTATTCGTTAAACAATGCTAAGTATTTCTTATGGAAATATGTAACAATTATAGGACTTTGAGATAGGATAACGCGTTGTAATAGGAATATTACTTTAACAAAGCAATTATTTTAAGATTGCTTACGAATGTTTGCATAAACGTTTAGTTAAGCAAACGTTTGTCAAATGCAGGTCTACCGTTAAAGGGGTGAAAGTAGGTGAGTTAGGGGCGCAGGCGCTACCGTATCTATTTCCGATTTCGGGCGTGCTTCTGAATCTAGTTTTGCCCATTCTGGGCGCGTTGTTCCATCGGTGCTTTCAAATTAAACCATGTTTTCACAATTACAAAACGGCGGATCTAACGAACGTGAACTTCATTTTCATCCTCCAATGATGTTTGAATTACTTTATTTAATTTTATTAGATATTATAGAAGTAATTTCTGACTACTGAACATCCACCTACAAAGGGGAAGGCACGTCTAGGCGGAGGCGTTGAATTGGCAATCAGGCGGCAGACGACGTAGACAGGCCCCCGATTACGATTACACGAGAGGAGCTACGGGCGTAATTCCAGCTAACTGGCCTGATATAAGAACTACCGTCAACTACGTATCTACTATGTTCATTGGTACATCTACTCTTTTTGAGTAGAAGAAAATAGAATCGTTGCACGTCTAACCCGAAGTGCTTTGTGAACGCGGTTATGGAAAAGTAACCGGTAAAACTGGTAATCGAAAGGCATATGTTAATCAGCTACGGATAAAATGAACAGCGTGTTCATTGTAGCTTTATTATTGCTCAAGATAATGATTGAAAAAACTGGTATTAGATATGAGTCTTACGGAAAAGCAATGGAATTATGATAAAAAGTTTCACTTTCCATCGCTGACTTCGGTATTTTTTACGATGGCAATGGCAGATTATTGCCGCGAAGGCATAGCGAAATAATAAAAGTCCTGACTTCTTAATTGAAATCTGGATCGTTACAAGGACACGGAAACACCGGTTGCACGAGGTGCTCACGCTCTCGATCGTAGAAGTAGAGTCTCTGGACTACATTTCCAAGGATTCATGTAGGATAATCGAACAGGATAATGAGATTACAAAATGCATAGCGATCTTTGAAGCGAAAATTGAATATGAAAAGAACGATGAGATAAAATGAAATACAACAATAGAAAGCGATAGCAAGATAATAAAGGATGTAAGGTCGTGTGCTAATACGCTGATCCTTGACCGACCATTTTATAAATCAAGTCAAACTCTCTGTGCTGACACGTTCGCATAAGTAGAGCGCTATTAAATACAATTAAATACAGGGCATTCCGCACTAGAGGCGCGCGTAACCGCCGATCGCTTCTCGCGCCATCGTCACGGTGGCAATGATCTTGCCAAGGCTGCAAGATCAAGCACGACGATCGCGATCATCACAGTAGATAGTTGACACAGTTACATCATCGTGAAATTAGACTTATACACTGCTATCCAATCAAAGATCAAACAATCATGAACTTATGACAGTGGAATTTATTTTATTATAATTGAACGCGCTTTCTTATTATATTATCTCGTGTCAATTTGCTATGAAGATTTTGTGAAAATGTGTTACTCGAGAAAGTGACAGACCATTAGGTATTCCTGTGATTTCGAAAAGCGCGAAGAAAATCATCGTATCTGGAGAAAGTTCTAGCCTGTCCCTGTTCGTCGCACATAACAGGCTCGGGTGCATTTGACACCCGGATTTCTAATTCATTTCATAATGCTTGACGACCTCCAAGAACTTGTACGATTTCGGTTCTCCAAGTTCATTTCAGTATCACACGGATTCTTGCATCAGACGGTCGGTATGTTTCGAACTACCATCCAGATCGCAATCAGCGGACGTACATTTTTGTCCGAATTAGTGAAATTTGAACGAAAACGAGATGAAACGAAAGCGAGTTTTTACTGGAGTTTGTGGAGTAGGTAGAGCAAGGTCGATTTTGGAATTTCATGGTCAGATTTATCGAGAATTTTTTGTCCAGAAGAACTAAATAATGATTAATGCTTAAATTTCATTCATATAAACTTTACGTTAAAGTTACTCGTATAAAAAAAATATTTTATCGTTACATTCCAAGATCTATATCAAAGGACTATGGATTATCGATTTCCTGGGCCACCTGTCCGAGTGAAAAGCAGCATGCTTCACCTTCATCATGGATTTTGTAATAGGGACCGTGACAGAGCTCCTCCCACACCCATTCTTCCAGTTCGTGAAAATCAGAGCCGACTTTTCACGAGGATCTCTCTTCCGAGAATCAGTCTGGGTACCTGGCCAGGTAGAGGATCTAAGAACATCGATTCTTCTCTTTTATATGATCGTCGACACCTGCCAGCCTCGTGTAACGTGCATTGTTACCTCTCAAACTTTTTCCCCTCGATTCGATCATTTTTTTTCCTGGAAACACGTTGTAGTTCGTGTTAAAAAAAAATTTTTCGACACTTCAAGAGCAACATTGTACCTCGTTTGATCAATTTCCGTAAGCGTCATGTCGAAAACGAATAATAGAAACTGGTGTTGATTTTGCGTCACGATTATCGTTATTATAAAGTGGAAATCCGCAATATTGTTCTCTATAGAGAATGTTTATCGTAGTGGAATGATTGTTAGTTATGTTACAATTAATTATGCGGCCTTCGTGTTGGATAAATATTCAGAAAAAACGTTTCCAGTGGTGAAGAGAGTTCACTGGCTTTCGGTTCGATTATTTTCTGTCTCGAAATTGTAAACTGCTGCCTTGGCTGATTACAGAGAGGCAGAATTAATCTCTTCTCTTTCTTTGTAACTAGACACTCCGTATCTTGCCGGCGAAACGAACTTCAATGAGCTTTAATGAAATTCGTCCAGTGTTCTTTTGTCGTATGTGACATGCGATTCAGCCGTAATTTCTCCGCTCTAAAACGTCGCATTACGTAAATTAGAACGTATCACTTGCTCGACCCTCTCACGAACCGTTCCATTTCTCCGCCTTATTGCGAAAGATCGTTTAAAAGCGTTTCGCTTTTGTTTTCCAGCCAGATAAAAGGCGGAAGAAAGGTCATGGGCTGGCTTCTCCGATCACTGGTCTCTCTAGTGGCGTACAGTTTAAATTTAGATACCAATTTTCGCGCCCTGTTATCGTTTACACGAGCATAGGGGAGTTTATGAACCCTTTGCACGATTTGCATGACCACACCATTCTTAATACCTAGTTTAAATAATAATTTACGGCACCCTTGGCGATATTCTTATAAAATTACTTTTTTTAAGCTTACGATATATATTTTAGGTAACTTTAGATAACATTTTGTAACGCTCTTGACGATCTCACTTTAAATCTTAGTGTTTATTAACTTTTGTTCTCTTAAATTAAAGAATAGAAGAAGTTAATAGCAACTAAATCAGATTTTCTAAGACTTCTTCTATAGATGAATGTTCTGTGAAATTTAAGAGGATTAAAAATTAATGGGATGACGTTTTTTTTTTTTTTAGAAATTCGACTACCTGCGTGCCACGAATAACAATTACAAATCATCAGGGGGACTTGCTGATGGAAATGAAAAATGGAGATAAGCTGCTCGTGGATTCCCTTTTGTTTCTCGGAAACGAGATTTATCTTCGTTAAGATTCAGCAAATCATTCAGTAATAGTCGATAAAATTTGATCGGAAACATTTAATGGAACATATAATATGTTAATTACGAAGAATATAATTAAATATTAAATAATAATGTGGTATGCCGATTTCGAATGCTGATTGAACTGAATCGTAACGGAGATTGTAATTGCGATCGCATCCATAGAAAGTCTGCCTACGCTCTTGTATAAATGCGTGTAAGCTGGGAAGGAAGTATCAAACTAGTTAAGCGTAGCAACGTTCATTACTTCCGTCTAGCGTGGATGCTGCGTGTTATATTCGTCCGTCCGCTGCGAGATTCGTGAATTGGTCCCTTTCTAACACATTCACATAATCATTCCCATGAATAGACACTCATTTCTTAACAAATTAATATCTTCTATATCACCACTTCCTTTGTTATTTCTACAAAACTAATTGATTCCAAATTAACAAGTATTTTGAATGAAAAATATCGGAAAAGAGAAAGAAGAGATTAAAGGAAAAAAAACTAAGGTTCTCAAGATCACGAACGTCTTTAAAATACATTTCTTTGAAATAAAAATGCATCGAAAATTAAAGAAAAGGTGAAGAATTATTTATATACGATACAATTTCCTTAATGTTTTTTATTTTAACAAAACTAAGTAAAACCTTACTTACAGGTGGACGTGTAAAAGAAAAATGAAGAGAAAAAAGAATAAAGATTCTATTTTCTCTTTCTTGGGTTACAATTTTGTAAATCATTGAAAATAAGAGCAAAACGAAGAGAAAAGAAATTCAGAATGAAGGAAAACGAGGAATCGCCATAGAAATGGGCGAAGTGGGGCGAGTTGAGTCGAGTAGTTTCGAGATTGAACGAAAGTCGCCGATTGGCGCGCGCGCATAGTTTCAGTGGGGGGGCTCGTGGCGCGCAGTGAACAGTTCGAATCGAGCATTTCGCGACGAAACAACTCGAGTCGATCGCGTTGATTTTTCTCTGTGTGTTTCGTTCCCGATAATTTGCTCCGTCGACGATGACACGCCAGTGCCCGAAAACGTGCAGGTGAAGCGATCCTTTGACGAAAGGAAACCCGTTCTACCAGCAACATTTTCGGTGTTCTTCATCTTCAGGATCGACAGTGATCTTGGAAGATAATCAACGACTCGCGTGAAACGATACTTCAACGACGGGATCCCGATCAACGCATAGCAAGGTTAGAAATATATAAAATTATATCTATTTTTGATTGCGTTCGAGAGAATTAGAGAAAACCAATGGTTATTTGATACGTCGAGAGTTCTAACACATCTTAACGCATCAGATATTTTATTTTATCCGGCAGTACGAGTCTCTAATTCTTTCGGACAGTGAATGTTTTGCGTTTTCCTGTGTAATTATTTATTTAAATAAATTTGCTCCATAATATAAGCTATAATATCGGTGTAACATTCAATATCAAATAATTTAACACGTTCGCCGATATCGAGTGTGAACTTGAAGCTTGTTATTGTCGCGAGAACTAGTGTCGAATTTCTCAAACATTGCTCGTGATATGCGAGCACGCGATGTCGAGTTCGATCGATTCTTAGAATCCTTATCTCCATAACATTGTTTTGTGTCGCCGAATATTCAGTTTGTCCTTCTATCGGTGACTGAAAGTTTTTCGAAGCTTCTTATGGCCTTCCAAAGTTTCCTAGAATCGCTGACGATACCGTAGAGTTTTTGTAGGCTTCTCAAAAGCTTCTATAAGCTTTTTGTAGTATTCCGAAGCTACGAAAAAATATTTAAAATATATTTAAAGTTATTATGCGTATTCCGGTATTCTTTGAACATCAGAAAATTGTCTACAGTTGTTCAAAGTTCTTCTAAAGCGTTTTAATATTGTTTATACTCTTTGGAAGCTTTCTTAGAATTTTCCAAGATTTCAAAAAATTTGTTATAATATTGCAAAGCTTTGAAATATTTTCCATGCTTCTCTGAAGCATGTTAAAACGGTTTTAAGTCTTCTCGGAATTGATTATGTTCATCTTGTCGTATCAGTACCGTTTCTGCATAGAAGACGACCGGCGAGTCGCGTTCAAAGTATCATCAAGTTGCCATTACATTTAATGCACTCGATTGTTCTTGTTACGCGGTGAAGGTATGCAGCTGGATGTTGAATGTGCGTCGCGGCGACGGGTCAATCAACCACGGGTGTTTATACCCCCTTGAACGACTAGTCTCCGTAACAAACTGTTAACCTCGGTCCAGAGGGGAACTCGCGAATCATCGAGTCGAGGGGACTCTATTTTTATATCATTTTTCAAACCTGTGTCGTTGTTCGATTCACCCGTGACACCACGCACAAGTCCATGCTTCTAATTTCAATCGTTCAAAATCAACTATAATTTCTCTTAGCACTCGATTAACTATTTTTCTTTTTTTAGGTGCCATTTTTGTTATCGAGTTCCTTGATCCTTGTGATTCTTGTGATTCTTGTGATTCTTGTGATGCGAGGTAGTAAATAAGAGAGCCTGGATGCGAGTGTTCTTCTTGGATAGAAATATCTTGTAAGTTGTCGCCTCCATTGTCTAGAGTCTTGTTTTATGGGAATACGTTGAGTCGATATTCTTCCATGAGTTATGGCGATTTTATTTTATACCGAATTATCGAATCAGAGACGTATGACCGATGTCGCGTTTCCCTCAGAGGAAAGTATGTTATGTCGTGAACGTTTAATGGCGCGCAATGAAGTATGAACAATTTCATTTTTATCACCGTCAAAGAGTTGATCGAATGGTTTGGTGCTCGCTTTTCTCGGATGTAGTTTAGTTTGAAGTCATTGATGGCGAATAGCTTATTCTTTTATTACTACCAGTTATATAAACGTTGAAATTTTATCGTTTGAAAATATTCTAAATAAGTGTCTCTCCTTTTCTTTTCCTTTTTCTTGAGAACTTTATTATATTTATACTCCATGTACGGCATTTACGGTCACCTAAGTCCATATTTTATTAAATAATAACATACTCGAAGGGTTTTCACAACACGAGTCGCTTTCGCAACAAAGCATACCGATAATCGCGACTTTATCTTACTTGATTAAGGACGGTATAAAAGTGTTTAGGAACAGGTGCGAGTTTAATGGCGCATGAATTTTATTGGACCACATAAATCACTGGAAAATGATCAAAATTGGTAGAAAGTCTCCAGCACGGTTATTGTTCGAATACTGAAATTATAAATCACGCCAAACTTGAATAGTAGCCGTCCAAGTTATTGGAACTATTCGAAGAATTCCAGGACTTTAATGTTACTCTACTTACACGAATGAACTCGGAAATTTCGTTTTATATTATTTGATAAATATTAAATGCCTAGTAGAAAGAACAAATAGTAGGAAGATACATTTTCTTGATCGTTACGTTTACTTAATTAGACTTTTGTAAAGAGGAATAAATTTTCTTGAAAGCCAAGAGAAGGGAAAAAGAACGAAACGAAAGGAACAGCCTCCATTGTCACGAAAAGCGAGCCTCGCCGTTTCCTCTCGTTGGAGCGTGCTTTCAAACCGGAAGAGATATCAGAGAGTTTAATTTATCGGTCGCGAGGAATCGGCCCGTGATGCTGGAGAAAGAAAACGAGACGAGCATACTCGGCGAAAGAGACAGGAACACCTGTCCGATCGTTTCTCTAATTTGAATACGATGCTCATTGGCTCTTGTGTAACAACTATAATGAAACGTAACACCTGCTTACGCGTGAACCATGTGCTAATGGTTTTTTTAGAAATAATTGTACCATCGTAGAAGATTGTTTGTACTAAGTCAAAAGACACAGTCAAAGACACGACTTTCAAAAATTGTAGTTCTTAATTAAATTGAATTCTGATTAATCTCAGGAAGTAAAATGAATTTGTAACTGTTAGAATAGTTGTGAAGATTGAAACTTAGCACAGAAATTGTATTCTATGAGGGAAGTTAGCGTACAGGAAGTTCAGGTATAGGTTCCGACTAGTTTTTCTATTTACTATACACTATCCAAGCAAATTAATCACCGACTGAGCGCCATACGGACCGTGAAATCGATTATGCTCGCACAATCGATACTTGCTTTGCACCCTTTCACGGTGAAGCTCAGGTGTCTGGACGGTTACAATCAGAGGCAAGCGAAGCTTCTACAAAGAACGTACGACAATTAATCAAACAAGGCTATTCAGGCTTCTGGTTTTAAGCTAAAACACCGTCTATCGTTTTGATGTTGCATAAACCGGTTGACAACAAAGGATCGACGTCGATGAGCAACGATTACGACAATTTTTGCGTGTTCTTTTTTTTTTTTTTGTTTTGCAATGGAAGCCGGAGGAGGATTTCTTGCGTGAAAATGAAGTTAGTCGCCATTATAGCTAATTACAAAGCAACGAACATCCTTCAATTAGAGCGTTAATTATTCTGAGTGTAACAGAACAAAATAGATGGAATATTTGAAACTTTTGTGGAGCGCAAAATGTGTTATGGAAGAAAATCGTCGTTTAACGTAAACTTAGTTTCGCTGGTCAGTCTAACAATCCTAAATCGATCGAATTAATTTCCATAAATGTTGTACGCGCTCGTCCAGTTTGCATAATCTGATTACGCCGCTAGTGTAACACCAATCAACCCGGATATCCGGGAAACGTACGCCTTCGGAAGCGTGTCCAGGCGAGAAAGCGAGATTTTAAGGAAAGGCTGATGAATCTTAACTTGGACGAGTGCGTTCAGACGATTTTGTGCGAGCATAACCACGGAAATACTGCACCTCGGGGCCACTTCAATTTTTGCCTAGTTTATCCGCGAGATAGCGATCCATTGATTTAAACATGCGAAACAGACACCATGCACGGAACTTCCTCGATATCGAAATTATGTAAGATGTGTCTGTGGGTTTTCTCATGGGATTAGAGATGTAAATGTGGTAACACTTTGTTTTAGTTGTAGCTTGTTCAAAGGAATTTTTAGGTGCGTTGAGACGTTCGGTATTTTATTACCATAATTTATAAAAAGTTAATTGTAGGAGAAAATAAAAAAAAAATAGAAGGAGTATAATTGGAACATAAAAATTCTGATGGTTAAATTTTTAATAATCGTTTAAAATCCATCGAAGCTCGTACGAGTTTTATAAATGCGTGTACACGGTAGTTTCAGGTAATGTCGCAATGACTATCGTTAAGAAAATGATATACATTATGTTTCCTTTAAATTGAGTAATTGGAGAACGTGTAAGGGGAATGGAACAGGAACTTCAGCGTATACAATGGCTCGGTAAATAATTGTACGAAGAAATAGCTCTAATTAGATTCAATTAACACTTATTCCTTTACGGAAGATTATTATTTCCATTGTTTAACATTACTTCGTTTAATTCGTGTTATTTTCTTTCGTTTTTTTTTTTTTTTTTGTTTTTTTTTTTTTTTTTTTTTATTTTTTTTTTTTTTTTTTTTTATTTTTTTTTTTTTTTTTTTTTATTTTTTTTTTTTTTTTTTTTTATTTTTTTTTTTTTTTTTTTTTATTTTTTTTTTTTTTTTTTTTTATTTTTTTTTTTTTTTTTTTTTATTTTTTTTTTTTTTTTTTTTTATTTTTTTTTTTTTTTTTTTTTATTTTTTTTTTTTTTTTTTTTTATTTTTTTTTTTTTTTTTTTTTATTTTTTTTTTTTTTTTTTTTTATTTTTTTTTTTTTTTTTTTTTATTTTTTTTTTTTTTTTTTTTTATTTTTTTTTTTTTTTTTTTTTATTTTTTTTTTTTTTTTTTTTTATTTTTTTTTTTTTTTTTTTTTATTTTTTTTTTTTTTTTTTTTTATTTTTTTTTTTTTTTTTTTTTATTTTTTTTTTTTTTTTTTTTTATTTTTTTTTTTTTTTTTTTTTTTTTTTTTTTTTTTTGTTTTGTTTTTACACGGAGTTAAGAAACTCGCATGAATATGGAATTGTTGATACTACAGGAGCCTAATGTAGGCAAAAATAGGTCGTATGATAAATTGAAGATTACTTGTCGAATAATTTGTCGGTAATAGAGCTAAGGAAGCACAATTGTCTCTGGTAACGAGTATAAAATTCACGCACACGGCCTTGTCCTGATTTTTCCACGGCTGACCCGTGGATTTTGCAACACGTTACCGGGCGATGCGAAAAAAAAGGGCACGCGACTGCATAATTTTGCAACTTACGATCTGTATAAGTGTTTCTGACGCGCGTTCGAGGTCGAACGCTGTTTTCCCTTCGTATCGTTGCTTTCCGATCTGATCCTTGTATTATTGTACTTCAGCCCATTTTCCCTTATCCTTCGTTGATACGAATTGGATCAAGTCCGCGTTAGGTTTAAGCTAGGAATTTTTTATCGAATGAAAAGTCTTGGTTTAGCCGAAGTAGTAGCGATTCGAATTTTACGTTTCACGAAGCAAAATAGAGGAATCTTAGCGGCCAACTATTTTCCAATGTCGTTCGCTTCGAAACAGCTCATTTCGTGATCGTAATCGGCTATAGATCATAGTTCCATGCTGGTTTGACGTCACGTCGAGTCGAGCAACGTGACTGCTGTGATAATCGAGCAGGGAAACGCTTGTCCGCTAACAGTTTCGCTTGATTAATGGCTCTTCTTCCCTGGCCATCTATCAAACGTGCGGTCACAGGTGGAACTGTTCCCTAGAACGAAAATTTCAAGGCCCGATGTACTTGTTATCAGCCTTTCGAACAATTGAAGACTAATTACCTATTAGAATACGATAGACATTATGTATTCGATGTTTTCAATCACCAAGTGGAGCTAACAGTAATCTATTCGGGCATCTGATTGAAAGATTACGTTTTAAAAAGGTGTAATCTAGATATCTCTGCTGAATGTTCAATTAAAAATGCTAGAAACAAGTGTCCTTGTAACGAATAAAATTAAATATTATTTTTAAAATAAGTATCTTTTATGAACCTTAAATCAGATACTCGGATATTTAATCTTTTACCTGTTAAACAAAATGTCACTGCCGTTGACGTATTCTTTATAATTTAACGTACATTCTCCTGATCGGTGCTGAAAATATCACGCTGTTTTACATTGGTATCTATCGTCACGTTCCACGGATCACGATTGAGTGTGCAAAGAATGTAAACGCATAATACGAAGAAGCATGGTTCACAACTGTTTGATAGTTCGGAATACTTTCCTTGTCTCGTACCTATTACTGAATTAATCATCGGTATTATATTGAAAATTTCTTAACTTAAAAATTCTCAAAAATCATGAATAAAAAATTCACGATTCTTAATTGCTTTGAATCATTTTCCTGATAAGTATTGTTCGTATGGTTGATGGTTCGTGTGGATAATTGAAGTAGAAGGATTAATGTCAGAAATGGAATGGAAACAGGGAAATCGTTTTTCCAGACATAATGTGCGATTAGAAACGATAGTGATCACTGACTGTGAAGTAGGTAACTTGGCTTAAATTATTTCCCGCGGCTAATTAAAACGAAAGTCTTTATCGCGAACGTCTCTGCGTGTTTGCACTGATCTGCATGTGTCCAGAATCATAGTAACGTTCCTCGAGCAAAATCTTCATGGAAGTAGAGTGTTTTTTTTCTCGTTGGAATAATTAGGAATATCATTTTGAGAGTTTAGTAGAATGTTGCGCTCCTGTTTAATGCAAATGCGAACAGTGTAACGTAGTCGTTAGGGGCAATTAAAATTTCCGATTTTCACTTTTAATGAAGAAAGTTCCGAACAAATTACCCGACTGTTTTCAGAACGTGCTTTTAGAGACTTTCAGAGTCTCTCAGAAACTTTCGAATACTTTCAGAGTTTTCCACACGCTTCCAGAAGCTTTCTAAGTTTTTCAGAAACTTTCGAATACTTTCGTAAGTTTTTCTATCGTAAATTCTAGCGTAGCTAATTTTTTTTTTTTTTTTTTTTTTTT